>JABASD010004948.1:0-13819 GCA_019776165.1 Pogonognathellus flavescens | reverse complement strand
GGGGGTGAGCTCTTGATGTATTTAATTGTATAATTTCCATTAGACTTATAGAATAGAAGAAATAATGTAATATATTATTTTGCTTTAGTTTCCGTACTGTGATGGATCGCACACAGCTCATAATGAGGTATACACATTGTTAATATTATTTGATTACATAGATATTTATTAATTGTTGTAATTAAATATCTCTAATATCTCTTAAATATATATTTTTCAGGAAACTGGAGACAACGTCGGCCCTTTAATTGTGAAAAAATAAGCCCTAAATGACCAATGCCACAAAAATGGACGTCGTCGTAAAGTAGTAGCCCTTACTGTTGTTGTGAAGGTGCAAAAGTGACATTTATGTTTGTTAGATTTACATAATATTTAGTTCAGACATTATTAGTTTATCAATGATTTCATGGTAGATTTTGCTCATTCTATAATCATAGTTGTGTGATTCTGTATTTATAATTATTAACTAAAATAGAAGTAGCGAGCTTAGAAAAATATTATTGCAATTATTCTTCCTACAAATAATTGCAGTCTAATTTTGAAGTGTGCCTGACTTAGACCTGATCAAAATGTTGTGTTAAAAGATATTACCTACATAATTTGAAGTGATATTTAAACGTTAATCCTATGTGATTCAAAATATAGAGATTGAGGTAAATAGCTAAAGCAATACGACCTTATAAATTGCGGAGTGACAATATTCCAATGGTTCCTATTGACCATAGCCATTGATAGTGGTAGTATTAATATCGCGATATTTAAATTCTTTGTTAATTCTGTTCACGAATGAATATTTTGATAGGTTATGAAAGTTACGATTAATTATGGTTACTCTATGATTACAATTTACAATCATTAAAGCAGAAACATTCTATATAATCAGGTGTTAGCCATGTCTCTCGCCATGAAATAAATTGAATATTACAATTATAACTACAACTAAATCGTTTCCTTTTTATTTGAACTTGCCGTAAACACATAATTGTTACGTTTGAATACATTTCGTAGTTTTCGCAGCTAAGCTTTTCATCTTCATAATTAATTAAAATAATTTCTTATTACTACTCTATGTTAAGAAAACATACTGTTAATTAACTGCATGAAGTTCATATTATGGAAAGAGCCAACATCAAAAAATGAATTTTGTTGTGGAGGACCGTTTCCTTCTTTGTGTTTCCAGTGATCCAGTATCATATGGGCACCTTTTTCGGCAATCATGAATATAGTGGCCTAGTAATTCCAAACATATCACAGAATTGTAATCACATTTGTAAACAAGACAATCATATTTGTAAAAATTGCAATTATATTCACCTGTGAGTTAACTGTAACCAAAACGGGCATTATGGATGCATCAATTACCCTTAGTCCTCTTGTCCCTTTAACTTGTAAATATGGATCAACCACTGACAGAGGGGATTCTTTTTTCCCCATAGGAACAGTACAACATGGATGATGCAGAGTAACTGAATATCTTCGAATATAACATTCCCAATACTGTTCACTGCGGAAAGGCACATGCTCACATCCTGGTAATGAAACATTTGTCATTTGTGCTCCGACTTTTTGAAAAGCAGTAGTGTTTTCGAATAATTTCAGTGTGAATTCAACTCCTTCTTTTAACACTTGGAAATCTTTTTCTCCAGGATCGTGCAGATATTGAGGGTCGATGACTGCATCATCATAAGGACTACTACCACCTAAACGAATAGATCCTCTTGAAAATGGCCGAGCCCCAGAAATCGCAACATAAACATTTTCTCGTCCCGCAGAATTTCTGTGATATTTTTCCATGTCATCCAATTTGAGTCCGTAAGCCCGAGAAATAACTTGAGGAAAACTTTTAAAAGCCGAGTAGCCATACATAAATAATTGAATGTCTGGCCAATCTCCTTCACCCCTGGCTTTTGCTAACGTGGAAGAGAATAAAGCAGAAGCAGTTGCTCCGGGGGCACTGAAAACCCCTCTCCCTCTACCAAGAAAATATCTCAATGGTGTTTCAGGAGTGATATCTCGATCTAAAACGATTGTACTTCTAGGATTGTCATTCGGTTTGTTTATATACACAGGACCGAAATAAACTGACAAGTGATCCTGCAAATTCTGACCCAAAACTGGAAGATCCACTCGTACCGGAATCCTATGTTTTTCTAATTCAATGCGATTTCCAATTCCAGATAACATTAACAGTTTTGTTGTTGCGACGGTGCCTGCAGAGATAATAACCTCTTTAGTTGCTAAAGCACGGACTTTTTGGTCATGGCGATCGTATTCAACCCCATAAGCTTTATTGTCAACGTCTAGTAACACCTAGATTCAGGAATCATACATTATTTTATAAATTGAAACATTTCCTGTTCTATCTATATGAGATATGAGAAGAAATCGTACCTTTGTAGCGAATGCAAATTTTCTTATTGTTAAATTCCTTCGTCTACGAATGGGTTCAATAAAAGCTTTATAAGGAGCTTGACGTAATCCATTTTTCAAGGGGAAATAAATTCTTTCGACACCTGCTCCAGTGTAGTTACCATTCAAATCTACGTGAGGAATTCCCATTTCTTGTGAGCCTTTGATGAATTCATGAGTTAGTCCTTCGAAATCGGGTGCTTCGATTCGTAGTTCGTTTCCATATCCGTGGTACTCTCCTGCAATTTGTATTTCGGTTATTTGTAAATTTTAAAATCTCAACCAATTGAGCCTTCGCAAAAGTTACTTTTTAATTCATTAAGGGAAAATAAAATAATTTCATGGATAAATCTATTTTTAAGGTACTCACTTTTGACTCCTGGTACATTATAGTCTTCGTGTCGCTTGAAAAATGGTAGAGTACCTTCGTAACTCCAAGAGGGGTCACCCTGAATTTGAGAATTTTGGTTCCATTATGCATAACGATTATTACAAGGTTAACAAGGGCGTATCTGGAATTCACCAATGGGGATTCCCCATTGGTGAATCGAGGTTCGAGGAGTTTTAGAGGGGCTCAGAGACATTTTTAAATAACCCCATTTTCCGGAATTTGGGGGAGATCAAGCCCGGTGAGCGCACAGGCAGATACGCTCTTGATGCCTACTATAATAAAAATAATTAAAAATTACCGTTATCTCAGACCAAAGTTTAAAGTCCAAGGGATGACCCCGAATATGCAGCATTCCGTTCAAGTTACCGGTACCACCAAGATTTTTTCCAGCGTTCCAACTGGACCTCTTTAAAAAATGAAGAATAAAAACCAAAAATTAAATTCATTTCATAGTAATAATAAAAATATTCTACGAGTAATACAATAATTTAAACACATAAATAGCACAATACTTTACGGCAAAAATAAGCGAAAATGGTTCAAGCAAAACACTAACTTGATTGACGGAATTCTGACATGCTTTTGTTTGAGGGACAGTCTTATAACTCCAATCAAGTTCAGGATAATCGAACAAGTAAAAATTTAGGGCAGGTATGAAATTAAAAAAATGTGGTTCTCCGCCAGCTTCCAATAAAAGGACACTGAAATCACTGGCAGAAAGTCTGTTGGCAACTATTGCACCGGCACTGCCCGCTCCAACTGAAAAATATAAAATTGCAATTACTTCTCAGTTTTATTTTGAAACCTACATATTATAATATTTTTTAATTAATACAAAAAATATTTATGCAGTTATATAATTATTTTACCAATAATAAAATCAAAAACTTCATTTTTGGTAGGGTTTGGGTCGAACATATTATCCTGCAATCTATCTGTAGTCTGCCACATATGAAGGGCTGTTCCAATGAAAGAAATAGACGCAAACACAAGTGGGGCAAACACAATACGGTTTATTCCATGCCCCGTCTGGTCAATACTTTGTTGCAGTGACATCGACATGGTTAAAATTATCCTGTCTATACAATTATTGCAGGATATGCTAAACTAATAAGTATACAGCACCAAATTATCATTATGTTCAATAAACCCTTAAAACTAGTACACTTTTTATTATCCAGTAATTTCGGCAGATGATTAATAATTACATTACTGGTTAAACATTTACAGAAGAAGTTAGAGACAAATTATGTATATCTAATTAAAAATTAGACAAAAATTCGCAAATTTCCCTGAAATTAATGTAATTTGAAAAATTTATTATTTAAAACTTCTTAATTGTAGTGTAACTGCCCGTAATAATATTTTAAGTGCCCTAAAGAAATAAAATTTGGCAAAATTTTTGCTATGAGCATTACTATTGGATTCTAGACTGGTAATAAATTGCTAGTCGCAAGCATAGCTACACAACCATAAGAAAATATTTTGTAAATGCATCTGTGATTATATGACCGTGTAAATCTTATGCAACCAAGTTAATGACTAGCAAAGTGTAACGATTTATTAGCAATAATTATTACACACGTAATACCTAGGCAGAAAGCCTAGAGGTACCTATCTATAAAATCTACAATGAGTAGCCTCGGACCATTGTATCCTAAAATTGCGATCTGCCAACATTATGTATCTGGTACATAAACAAGCATTGCGTTCTCCACTTCATAGAACTGCAAGACTGCAACACGTTATTTCCCACTATTCTTATACCGTCTTATTAAACCCAACTAAAATGCTCACTCAATTTTATACATACTAACATATAAGCTACTTTATATATATAAAGTCTAGACCATTATCAATTAATCTTTCAGTGTTTGCACAAGACTTTCATACAATTAATTAATTGTTATTATATTATTATACGGAATTGCAAAAATTGTTATAAAATACTACGTACTGTTTGTGCTAAATATATAGAACAGCAGAACATAAGTAAAGTACATCCAGGATACTATACGTGTGTATAGACGTGTAGCAGTGCCAATATTGTAATTAAAAGTGTGGTAGTTTTTTTGTTATTTATTAACACTTGCACTAACACTCAATATATTATGTTTATGAAATGCATAAAAGATGAAATTATACACTCTAGTAAGTTTTGTTCACGGTCCTGAGGGTATATTAATGATAATGATTGATGGATATCAAAGCGATAAATCGAAATAGACGAGAGGCCTGTGTACATTTTTGTTTTGTAAGGAAGGACTGCGACTGAATGGTCGATAAATTAAGGCTAGACAATTTTTCACATTCTAGATAAATTCTTGTGTTGACTGACTGCAGTAAGGTACGATTGTATGTAACGAAATAAGAGCCAAGTTTGTGCATAGTGCACGAATTTCTTTAGAACTTTTAATGTACTTACATTAAAACCTAACCAGTAAGCTATTTTCAATATTTGATTTTTAGGTACAAACTTATTCTTAGCGATCATGAAAGACAAGGACGTACACAAAACTCAAATTCGGGAGACGAATAATTAAGCTGCATTTCTTTATAAACATATGAAAATTATTTAGTGCAACTTACAATTAGAGAGTACACGCTAACCCCTCCCTTGTTACATCCTTGAGAAGGCCCATCATAAATCACCTTATAATGAAGTTTCTTTAGAGAATAGAAAATTACAGACTTATTAAATAATTTTTAAGGAAAAAAGCAAATCTTGATGATTTATGTGTTTTGATTTGATTTGTTATTTTAGTTGCACCTTCTAATATAGATCAGCATTTTTATAGAATGTTGTTGTTGTTATTGTTGTTGATCTGCTTGTTCAATAATCTCTTTACGCATGACCTAGTTTAATATTTAAAATTTGAAATGGGGTTTAATTTTTAATTAAATCTACGAATTTATAAGCAAAGTTTTGCATAAAAATAAGTATTAAATGCAAGAAGCATTTTATAATTCTTATAAAAGGTAATGAATTCTTTTCTTTAGATACAACACGCTTCTTGTATAGCACAATTTTAATTTCTTTAAGGAGTTATGTTTTTATTAAGAAAACGAAAAGCTCCATAATTACGAGTTTAACAATGATAGCATAGTTAACATTTCAGCATACACCTGTATATAGCGTTTATGTAATAGTATAATACACAAACACACATTGTGTTGTTGGTGCGCACAAAAAATGACAATTAGTATTGACTCCATTGCATTACTTAGCGAGAGAAACATTAACATTAACTGTAATCAATATAATAACTTCCTGAGACAGACAGTCAAGGGTTAGCGTGGTGTAAATAAAATAAAGTATTCATAACCAATAAATCGCTCTGTCTATTACGCAATACACATTTATTAATTTTAAGGAATACTACAATAATACTACTTTAACGATGGATGCATTAATGTGCAGTTATTACATCTACATTTTCAACTCGAATGCCAATGCCTTCGTTATATTTCATTCGAATGCCATTTCCAATGTCGTATAATCATATCCGCAGCTTTTTCACCTATTGAAAAGACAAAAACATTAATTAAACTTATTTGCTACTAAAGAGTTAATTCTTAATGCATAATTTCAATAGTCATTCTGTTTACTTACCTATCATCATTGTTGATGCCTACAAGAACAAAAAATTAATTTTAATTAATATGTTTATTTGCAATGCTGATATTTGTTAATTTATGTAAATAATATAATATTAGAAATATTTCCCCAACTACCTGAGTATTTACTACTACGACAGTCTGCAAAAGGTTAAAAAAATCTTTTAGTTGAAAAATATTGTGTCATAATAATTAAAGAGATTGTTGTAATTAAATTATATTACAAGTAGATAGCTACAACAGTCTTAAAATGTTAACTTACCGGCATAACCGATGCATCTACTACTCTGAGATTTCTTACTCCTTGCACCCGCAATTCTAAATAATTTAATTTGAGTTTTAAAAAATGTTCTTAAAAATATTAATCAGCAAGTTTTCTTATTTTTACCTGGATCTACTACAGCATCTGGGGATCCAAGAGGGCCCTAAGAAAGAATTATTAAGAAAATAAGCCGTGAAATATAAACTTTGTTAAATTTTTTTATAGTTCATTTCACCATTGAGGCAGTTCCACAAAAATGGTGCAGAGTTACTGTGTACCGTCTCGCGTAACATTCCCAGTATTCGTCGCTCCTAAAACAATATAAAATCAAAACATTAAAATCAATCTATAAATTAGTAATAAAATAAAAACAAATAAATAAAAACAATAATAGAAACTGAAGAAAATTAAAATACATTATTTTATTGGATTCACAGTGTCATTGTCATTGTAGTTATACCCAAATAAATTATGAATTGAATCAGGGGCGTATCTAGAAATTTTTAATGGGGGGCTGAAGCCATTTAGGGGGGCCTAAAAGCCTAAAAAACGTCAAAATTGTCTGACAACCTCTTTTTTCCGGAATTTGGGGGGCTCAAGCCCGGTGAGCCCATACGTTGTAACGCCCTTGAATTGAATAATGTTTTTCGATTTAATTCTTTGCTGTGAGCATTTACCAAGGGCGTATCTAGGTAGGTATGTATGGGCTCACCGGGCTTGAGCTGCCCTAAGATTAGAGGAAGAACACCAGCAAATTTGTGAGCTACTTTTTGTAACCACTACACACTAAAAAATAAATTTGCTAATTTTGTCCTTTTAGTACCCAGACGACTCTAGTCCCCCCATTACAAAATCCTACATACGCTCTTGTATTCGTGTCTAAATAAAATGACAGCTTCGATGTGTTGTAATTTACGATGTTACTACTATCGTACTATCTTTACTTAGAACTATCTTAATATTGTGTTAAGTAAATTACCTGAAGGTCAGATGTTTGCAACCAGGTAATTTTTCAGTAGTGAACCTTGCCCCGAGTCTTTCAAATGTAGTTGTGTTTTCAACAAGTCTCAAAGCTGTTTTAGTTCCTTCAATCAAAACTTTAATATCGATGTTGTCTTTGTCATTTATATAATTTGGATCTATTTCAGGTGAATCGTACGGGCTAGAACCTCCTAGTCGAATTTCCCCTCTATATATTGCATAAATAAAAATGTTGCGATACACATTCATTGCAGAAAAAATTGAATTGTGTATTTGAAAAATTAATTAATAGATTTAATAGTTAGAAAAATTGAATTACTTTGACAAAGGTCTTGCTCCTGACACAATAATCAAGAAGGACTCCTTATTTATTGCGTGTTTGTAATATTCCTTCAATTCATCCAACTTAACATGGAAAGCTTGTGAAAAAACATCCGGGAACGTTTTAAATATGGTAAAGTCTAATTGAAAAAAAAGTTATTTTGAATTTCATTTTACAATACCATGTCGAAATTTTCTACAAAATTTTCTGTGTTTACAAAGTTTGAGATAAGTTTTACCGAAAAGATAGAATTGAGTGTCAGGCCAATCTCCTTCACCACGTTCTTTTGCAAAGGACGACGTAACAACTCCGGAAGCTATGGCTCCTGAAGAAGATAACTTTCCTTGTCCTCCAGCGAACCACTGTGTTGGTGTTTATTAGTATTTCTGTGTAAAGTTACAATTCTAAATATAATCATAACGCAATAAATTGTTACATACCTCCACAAACGCTTTAGGGTTCACATCTCTGTCTAAGAATACAGTTCGAGGTTGGTCAATAAAAAATGGACCTAAATATCTGCAAAAATGCCAGTAATTTTCTTTTGTAAATAAATTATTTTACGAGCAATATACTTTAGTTAACTAATAATTACTGTATTTTACACTTACACTGCTGTATGATCTGAAACGCAATAAAAATATTACAGTTTATTACAAATATTAATATTTTACAGATGAAATAGATGAAAAATATTCGAACTCATGTTAGTCAATATTATTATGTTTATGTACCTTGCAAATTTTTTCCTACGGGTAGATTATGTCTAACGGGGATCTATTTAAAAAAGACGGACTCACGTTAATATTATACTTCACCGTTGAAAACGTTATAATTATAATAACACTGAAAAAAGCATATTATTATGTCAATTTTAAATTTTAACACACCCCATGTTCTTCCAAATGGTCTCTGGGTCCAATCCCACTTAACATTAACAATTTTGGTGTATTAATAGCTCCGGCTGATAGAATGACTTCCTTTGTTACAGTTGCTCGGAGTGTCATTCCATGTCGTATGTATTCTTCAAACATTAAATTAAATATTTATTTACACTAACGGATTTATGGATTGGTTTACAAATACTTTACAAATACCATTAAAATATAACGAGTGTAGTGTGACGTATTTTTTCAATTATTTACATACCTACTCCGTAAACCTCTTGATTATTTTCTCGGAACAGAATCTTAAAACCGAAAAACATTTATTAATTGTTTACGCATTCATGTTACAAATTTTTTGCAGCCAAAGAACTTGTTTAGAATTACCTTGTTTACATGCGCGTATTTTCGTATGGTTAAAGTCTTTCTTCTTCTGGCTGGCACAATGAAGTCTCTAAATGGGGCACTTCTGACACCATGTTTTGTAGTGTGGTATAATTTGAAGAAGCCTTCAGTGTGTGGGGCATTAATGTCAATGGGGGGATAACCTAATTCTCCACCAGCTTGAACAAACTCGTCACCTATACCCGTAAAGGCTGGTAATTCGATGTTTAAATCTCCCTTAAATCCATGATATCTCGCTAAAATTACAAGTAATTTGTAAATATTTTATATAAGTAAGTTATAATATTCCTGAAATATATTTAATGATTAAAATAGCAGATTAAAGCAAAAAATGCACAACATACGATCTCCTTTAGGATCCGCATAATTTTCCATGTTTTTAAAGTGTGGCAAAAGTCCTTCGTAACTCCAGCTAGAGTCTCGAGTGATTCGGGCCCAATCTTCAAAAATTTAAGTATAAAAATTCAAAGGTATTTTTATATTATTTTAGAAACCGGAGCAAGATTTCTACCAGCAATATAATTTTTTACAACTTACTATTGAAGTCCTCTGGATTCCCACGCAGATACAGCATTAAATTCAGGTTACCTATTTCAATCAAATAATATTTAGAGACGTAATTTTACTATAATTCGTGAAGGATGATAATTATTTATTTTATTTTATAGGTTTGTCAACCACAATTACCTGTTCCACCTGAAATTAATAAATTTTTTAAAATATTAGTTACATTTTATTAACTGATCAAAAATTATTTAATGCATGAAGATATAAATATATAGGTAAAAGTGAAATTCACAAATAATTGGAACAGAATATTTAACATACCAAGTCCTTTCCCTGCAGACCAGCTTGACCTCTAAAAAAATTAAAATTGTTAGTGCAGCAGAACAATTTAAAAAAATTAATATCGAAAATGTTTTTCTTACTTGATCGATTGAATTTAGACTCCCGCAACACTGAGGTACACTTTTGTGTCCCCAATCTGTACAGAAGGAAGAAAAATCTTTTATTTTCTTGACTTCGAATTAAATAAATTTATTAATGTTTTGAATGTCATTTGATCATTTTAAGCTCGTACCTGTTTCGGGATAATTTATCAAGAAAACGGAAAATGCTGGAATGCTGTAAATTAACAATGGAAAGCAAACTAGTTTAAATACAATTTACAAATGTAACATTTTCTGAGCAATGTAATTAGTAATTAGGTATGAATTAGCGTCCGTTCGCAAGAGCGCTTTCATTGCACTTAAAAAACTGTCATCATAGCTCATTTAAATGCGCAAAAAATTCTTTATGCTGCAATGCAGATGCTCACTAACCGCTGACAAGGGCGTACACAGGATTTCAATTTGATGGGGGCACACAATAAATTTAGTGCAAAAAAGTCTCATATTCCCGCATTGCGCGAAAGTTTTTAGCAAATTTAGGTTAAAATAAGCCAAAAATAAGTTTGGGCATTTTTTGCTATTTTTTAGACATTTTTTTGCCTTTTCCTGGAATTTGTGTGGGGGGCACGTGACAGGGCCCTCCTCTCGGTACGTCCTTGGCCGCTGAGATAATTGGAGAGGAGACATTCTCGATGTGCCACGCGTTACAAACGTATTTATTTTATTGTAAAACAAATAATATTGTTATAGATATTTTTAATAATTTCATTGAAATTCTCACGAGTGTAAAGGATTAGGCTCTCCTCCATATTCCAGTAATAAAACTGTGTAATGTTTCGACAAGCGATTTGCTAAAACTGAACCTACATAATAAAATATAAAAAGTATTTCAAAATTATAGTGCTTTGTAAGCTGTATACACATGGATTTTTAAAAATTGGCATACATTTTATTTGGTATTTGTAAAAATTGTAGGTTTTAGTTCTTACCCGCACTTCCAGCTCCAACTGAAATTAATTGTAAGTAAAATACAAATTGTATTTAATGATTATACAGGTAAGTAAAACAAAAAGTCTGGTCACAAAGAAATTAGTTTAGCTTACAATTATTTATTTAATAATTTAGTAAACGAACCTATGATGAAATCATAAACGCCCTCTTCTCCTGGGGGGTGGAATGTTTGGTCTAAAGTAATGTCCGCCCTTTCCCAAATTGAAAGTAATAATGGGATGGTTGCAATTACATAATAAAGAATAGGGGTAAAAATCACACCAACCACTCCCGATTTCAAAGCTGCAACTGTACTAAATGGAAATCCTTTCATAACTAAGTATAACTGTAGTCTTTTAGATTTCAAACAATTTAAAATAAATCAAAACTAACAGAATTTCTTCAAAATATCACGCTATTTTCAGGAATTGTATCAGCAGTACAAAACAGGTAATAAAAATATTCCCACTGAAAAATAAAATCTGAACTGGTTTTTCCGATGCGTTCTCTAACCCCTGTTCAACTACACTGTTCAATATTCATTCCAAGGACTCCAAGTCATTTATTTATGTCCTTTGAATTCAGAGCGACTGTTGCTTTCTACAAAAGACGACCATATCTTCATTGTCATCAAAAATTTCTTAAAAATGAAATGATTTGGACACATTGTGTCCTAAGTGATATTTACAGACGCATTGTGTAATTTCCCTGAATTTCTTTTACCTAATAATGCAGAATGCTAGCTGAGATGACCACTCACACAAGTTCAAGAATAAAAAATAAATTGATAGCATTTTCGTAGGCAGCTGTGTCAACACGATACTGTGAAAAATGGCCAGATAATGCCCTTTGTGAACGAAAATGAAAGTTAAACATAGTTGTTCACACACAGAAACATATAACATCTTAAGATTATTCATGAAGGAAAAAACTGTAAGCAGAATACTAGAATAGAATCTTTATTGTCCCTTTAATCGTATATAATCGTATTGTATGTATCTCTTAAAGTTGCAATCGTGTAGTAATCATGAAGGAAGAAATCTGAAACAACAAATCTGCCTGCCTGGTAGCATTTTACGTTTCTTTTTGATAAAAGTGAACTTTAATTGGTATGAACACGAAATGTGTAGAAAGATACAAATAACTAATGACTATATACTAAACCCAACCCAAAATAGACGTAGATACGTATGAGTGTGGACTGACATGTTAAATTAGTATAATTTCGCTTTAGTGTGATGTTTCTATTGCATGAAAGGGCACACGCAAGTGTCAATCAGTTTGAGTGACGGATTGTCAAAATAATGTCACTCATTCGTTATTGTTGGTGCACACGCTACAATATCTTCATAAGTGTTTATTCTGTTATTTATGGCTATTATGTAGAGTATTGAGTCACAACAAACGGAACATTACTTGAAATTACTTCAGTTCTAGACTGTTAATCCAATATTTCAATGATGGAAGTACAAAGCGTTGCAAACATTTGTACATATACGAAATAGTAAATAAAACAGACATAAAAGTTAATTAAAAAACAGAAATTATTTTAAAAAAATAAAAAAATAAGCGATTTAATATTTTTTCTTGAACCACTAATTGAGGTACTCGAATGGGAGTAACGACGCTTTTTATGACGATATTAGAAAATGTATACGACAAAAAAAGTTAGACAAACTGCCGGTTTATTAGTCAGGATTTTTTTCTTTAAAAAAATTCCTTTTTCCGGAATCTGGGGACGACTGAAGCACGCACAGTAAGCCTATACCTAGATTCTAGATACGCCCTTGGTACAAAGCATAGTAGGTGAGAATGGGAAGAAATGAAAAAATGAAAGGAAGACTTTAATAATGTGACGCCCTGGGCAAAGTTATAATTTACAGCAAAGAAAATATTACAAATGTTTTAGCAGGTGACAATTATTGGTTTTTATTATAACTATAAAATATTTTTTACAGAAAAATAAACGACAATGTTGCCCGATTACCCGCGCTGCCGCGCTAGACCAACCCACCGCAATTGTAATGGTTATTAAGAACGTTTGATTTTGCCTTCCTTTTTGTTCAAGTGATCTGTGATTTTCATTTTTCAGTAGCTACTAAAATACTTTTTCTATGTATTTGTTTTACTAGAAATCTAAAACTAATTTCAAGAAACTAAAAACTTTTCAAGTTTTTGCCCACAATGTATAAAGAATACAACCGCATTTTTTGCTGTGGTTTAATAATTTATTTGCATGTACAGTAACTTACTTTGAAACCCTGCCAGCGCAAAAGTTGTGGGAATTGAATAGGTTAGGGACAATTTGTTCCGTTATAATCATCCTGTGCATTAAAAATTCTGGAGGAATCTCATTGGCTTTGTGGTTAATAAAGGTTATAAATAGTTCATTGTAGGGAATAGGGATCCAACTAATTGAATGACTTGAATCCCTGTGGACTTTGATCTTCACCTGTATTTGGACCTTGTTGGTGCCAATATTGTAATATCATATCAGCTCCTTTTTCACCTGCAATTTGAAACAAATCTTGGTATGTATGATTACAACATAGTTAATAAGAAACATGATCTTTAATCAACGAACATTGATTCCAATCAGATATTCGAAACTTAAAGTGAGATTAATACAAGGGCGTATCCCCAAACTATTTGTGAACCCCCCCCCCC
>JABASD010004947.1:0-13826 GCA_019776165.1 Pogonognathellus flavescens | reverse complement strand
ATGTATGTATGTATTGGTTTATTGAACATAGGTCCCGCCCGCTCAACATTAATTACATATATCATATCTTATTGCAATAATATCATTATATTAGTATTATATTATTATTATAACTTATTCTTAATTCTAAGACATTCAATTGTAAAATTGTACAAATCAAAATAATTCTTTACATTTTCGCACTTAAAAAGCTCTTGTAGGTAATTTTCATCTGACAGTTTACCCTCTACATTTTGCAATACATTGTACTTCACTCTAAATGGTTCCAGTAATTCACATTCTGACACGAAGTGGTAAAAATTTATATTATCTCTAAAACAATGATTACAGAAATTCACACTTACACTGTTACCTTTAATATACATTTTTTCTCGATTTAATCGAATTTGTGCCAAAACAGATACTACAGAGATTGGTAGATTACAACTCATATATTTTTCCCTTCCAACTTTATTTTTTATTGTCTTGTAGCTACCATGACCTTTGGATTCTGTTACTCTTTTCAGATCAGAATTTTGTAAGAATTCTTTATACTTTTTTACCAAGTCTGTCATCTGATTTTTTAAGGAATCTTTGTTATCCTCTACCCAGAGATGTTCAGAATTAATTTCCTTTAGCATATTTTTTACCTGCATACCCCAATTATACCTTTCGTCTTTACTTTTAAGATTTCGTATTATATAATAGCTAGTCTTAACAATAGAATTATCTTCTTTACAGAGGATTCGGTACCAAAACTTTAGCAAGCATGTTAGATGTTAATTTTCTTAATATTCAATCGCTAAATTGTCTAAACATTGTTATTTCTGTTTAGTAACGGTTTACGGACGGGACGGCAAAGACTAAAAGTTTCCAGTTGCTGCAATACCTAGCAATAAAATCAGCAAATATGTTTGTCGCTAGAAGTATTAAGACAGACCACAAAGATTTAATTCACGATGTAGCCTATGATTTTTACGGTACCCGGATGGCAACATGTTCCAGTGATCAAACAGTTCGTATTTGGGAAGGTGATAACAACAATAGTGGAAATTGGACTTGTACTGCAACGTGGAAAGCACATAGTGGATCCGTCTGGAAAGTCACTTGGGCAAATCCAGAGTATGGACAAGTATTGGCAACATGCTCTTTTGACCGCACAGCAGCTGTCTGGGAAGAAGTTGGTAAGTTAAATACCTACAACACATATTATTTCATACTTGAGCATGTAATATTTCACATTCAATATTTTAATACATGAAAGCAATGAAAAAGAACGATAAGTTTACATCGCATATAGTGAATCAGATTTAATGTTGTTTAAAGCTTACTAACTTATTACCTTCTGTTACCACCAGTTGGAGAAGGTTCTGCTGGAGATAGAGGATCTGCAACTCATTGGGTAAAAAGGACTACTTTGGTGGACTCCAGAACAAGTGTGACTGATGTCAAATTTTCTCCTAAATATCTTGGCCTTGTGTTAGCTACGTGTTCAGCCGACGGATTTGTAAGAATCTATGAAGCGCCGGATGTTATGAATTTGACGCAATGGTCGTTACAATACGAGATTTCTGTTAAAGTTTCCTGCTCATGTATTGCATGGAATCCTTCATATCCTCGACATTATGCTCCACTGATTGCTGTCGGAAGCGACGATACTACTCCCGATACCCCTAAAGTTATGATCTATGAGTTTAACGAGAATATGAGAAGATGGAACAAAACCGAAAGTCTGCAAGAAGTTACTGAACCCGTAAATGACTTGTCATTTGCTCCGAACTTAGGACGCTCTCATCACACGCTAGGAATTGCCACCAAGGATGTAAAAATATACTCTTTGGAGCCTCTAAAGTTAGCACATTTAAAAATAATACTTTCTAAGCATTTGCGTTAATTGTTTAATTGTACGACTACCTAATTCTGTATCTACATAACTTGCATCCAAATTTTGCTTGATGTTGAAATGGAAGTTAAATGTTGTACACTTTGGTTTGTTAGCAGTGTAGACGATGACAACCTATCAGGCGCAACAAAATTCAATACTCGTGTTTTAGCTCAATGTAATGACCACAATTCTACTGTTTGGAGAGTGGCTTGGAATGTTACAGGAACTATTTTGGCATCGTCTGGTGATGATGGTTGTGTTCGACTTTGGAAAGGTATTTAGTCATGATTACATTTTGCATTACTTTTACTTCATCTCCTCTGAATCAAGTGACAATTTTATGACACTAAGCACTTTACTTTATTTCTGCAGCAAATTACACGGGAAATTGGAAATGTGTTTCCACGCTTAGAGGTGACGGCACACAAGTGGCTATTGAAGCTGCTCCAGCTTCTAATTCAGCTTCCAGCACATCTGGTATTAGTAGCAGTTCGTCTGTGCAACCAAGCGGAAACACTTCTCGGTTTATGAAATTAGGTGCAGCTGCTGGCCATAATCGTGATGTAGTTTGGCATTAGAAACTTTACGAGAAAACTTTACTTATTACTTGGCCATATTGTCATTCTGTGGTATGCTGAAAAACACACTTTACCTTAGACCTTACTAATAACAATTGCAAAGCAAAGTTGTACCAGTAGAGATGGTGTAATTTTTTGACTATATTAAAAACTTGAATAAGCAATAATTTACTTTTATTATAATCAAAATATTCTCTGTGTTGTCTCTTTATGATATGGTTTTTCTTTCAGTCATTAAAATATATGACAACTACATTTAAAAGTTTAACTTTGTGTATTTTTCAATCCAAAGATTTCATAGAAGGCACCCCGAGCTTTGCAGCAAGCAGTTTCTATAATAAATGTTGTCCAAATTAGTATTATTTTAAGAGAATAATAATATCTCAATCAAGTGAGAAAGAAAACCAATTATACTGTCTCACCGAGGCTTCAATTTGGTTTATGTGATAGTGGACACCACCGAAGTTGTCAACTTTCTTCATATGCATTTTCTCTGGATCCCCTGCTACTAAAATTGGTTTAGACTCATCAACCTGTCAAGGGATTACCAAGCGAAAAATTAGTATAGTAATCTTATTAAGTGTGTGTATAGGTTCCATAAAGCATTGAAATAGATATAAACTATAAACAGTATTTTATTACCGGTTCCATTTTTCTTAATTGGCTTATGATGTCACTTAATCTTTCCTCGAAATGAGGAGCAAAGAATGAAGGATCGATTGCTACAAAACATTGACCTAAATTTGCAGGTCGGGTGGCAGTCATCCATTTTCTTACATTTGGACCGTACTGTGCTCCTGAGTGCGACAAAGATAAATTATTATTTCTTAGCATTTGTTTTACAATGAATTATTACTTGATGCATTACAAATCAGGTAAATCAGGTTTACCTGCTAATATCCCACAAAATAGTTCCACCATCAATGCCAAACCGTATCCTTTGTAACCACTGTTGATTTCTGCTCCTCCCAAAGGCATTAAACAACTAGCATCCATCGCTACGGTTGGATCTGTTGTGATTTGTCCTTCTTTGTCCTGTGCCCAACCAGGCGGAATAAGCTCTCCTTTACGTTTTTGAACTTCAATCTATAAAGATTTTGAAATTTAGGCTTTGGTTTTAGTGTTTCAAATGATTTAAAAGCTCAAGGTAATTTGAAAATGTAATTTCCATGTTAAAAACATGATAGTGTTGGAAACACCTTACCTTTCCAACTGCCACAGCGGTAGTTGCCATATCAAGCACAAATTGGTCATTTCCTCGACCTTTGGCTGCGACGGAAATAGGATTTGTACCAAGACTTGGCTTTTTAGCTCTGGTGGGCGTGAGGAAAGGGCTAGTGTTTGTGAAAGACATACCCTGAATTGAGAACAAGAAATTTTTGTGTAAAACAAACTATAGTGATTACCTTAAACCATAAGTAATCATGGTTTAATAGTGATTCATTTAAATAAATATACCTAAGAAGTTATTTTTTCTCAGCAAAACTTACAATCAGCTTTTGATCCGCAGCTTGCATGGAGTACCACCCAGCTATCCCATAATGATTGGAACCTATAATAATAATGTGTAAAAAGCAACATTTTAGAGGTAAATACCATTTGTAATCTTTCTCTCCCAATCAAAGAGGAAACTGAGTTAAGAAGTTAGCTGACCTTTAGCCACTACCCAACCTACTCCGACTTCCTTTGCTTTCTTCATAGCCTTATCCATACAGAAATTTCCAATTACGGGACCTAAACCATTGTTTCCTTCGACAAATGCGGTGGCTGCCGATTCCTTAAGAACTGAGGGAACTGCATGGCCGTCACACATTTCAGCGTTAACGTCATTGACATACATTTCTAAAAAGGGTTAGGAGAAAGTAGGAGAAATTTAGTAAAAGTATTATATTAACATACACACATAACTACAAAGTCAATTTGTGAGTGATATTTCATTTTTTGTATGATTTTATCAGTAATTTTCATAATAACTACACTACTACGTACCCAACCGGTTAAGTCCATGACTGTAATGACCCCTGTAATCGGCGGCCACCAGTACCTTTGCTAGAGCTTCTGCATGATGTTTTGGTGTGGCAGTTGTAAGCATACAGTCAATAATAAATCTCGTAGATTCCGCTAAAGGAATGAGTGTACCTTTCTGGTAAGAACCCGAACTGTAACATTTCAACCCTTTAAATACAGTGTTAACAGACTGAAATCGTAAACCCGACATTATGTTGTTCATTTTTCTGAAGTATGTACACGTGAAACTCTGAAAGAATTAGTAAATAAGCACATAACGTGCTTACTCAATACAAAACTTATACAACAGTCACACACAGCTAAAAATTTCCAGATTGTCACCCACTGTGATACATACATCAGCATAAAATATTATAGCTTGTTCACAATTACGATTCTATTAAAAATAAATATAATACAGTACACACAATAATTACAATTTTCAAAATTGATAATTCCTTAACAATAAAAATAACTCGCTTAACTGGCTTAACTAACAGCAAGGCTAAACGACACAGGGCCAGAGGGAAAGCTCAGCTGTCAGCTCGTGTAAAGGTGAGTTAGCTGGAGAAGGTTAAAAGAGTAATTCACTCAAGTTAAGTGGTAACCCTAATAAACAGGTGTAATGAGTACTGTATCGTACCATTCGTACCGAAGCTATATACCGGCTGGCGACTGCCCTCAATGCAATGTCATTCTTTTATATGACATGTGTAATTATGTAATATGTATAGTGTATGTATAGGTATGCACATGAGTGCAATGCATTATGCTGGAGATATTACGTAACAGTAATGATATAAGATCAATAACATGTTAAATTTTAATTGCAATTAGGTGTTACCGATAATCAAAACATACCTACTAACCTAATACCTGTAAAATAATTTTAATTGCGTGTGTCATCTCATGTAAAATGAAAATATTGACACGCAAACAAAGAAGCATTGTACAAACATTATTAGCAGTCATTATATTGTATTGGTACAATTAATTTTAATTGTCAATTATTGAAAGCATATTTAACTATTTAACGATTGTCAGTAACCTCATCTCATACGCTCATTTACAGTGCATTACATTTTGCTTGACATTTTGCATATACCCAGAGTAAAAATAAAAGTATTTTCTTTCGGGTGAATTATTTGTCTCATTTCAGATTTTTATTTACCAACAAACATTTTGTGTGGCAAAAAGTGGCGCCCTGACTCATGCGTAGTAAATATTTGCTGGAAAGTACCAACAAAACTGCAGGAGCAGCCGGGTGCAGGCGAGCGCCGGATTGTTTCCATCGGTTGGTCGATTTGAGTGGAAGAGTCGCATTCTTATTTCGGACGACTTTGGTGCTCTTTCTTTCGTGTGTTTCAGTTGTGTAAGTTGTGTTGTTAAGTTCAGTAATTGTGGAGTGGGGAATTCACGTGAACAAAAGTACTGCTCAGGGCTCGCTTAATATTCGCAAATATTTTGCAGTAAACATAGAATACTAAAGGTTGTATTTTGCATTAATCGGTGTTTTAGCACCAATTGTTTACACCAATAAATTAGTTTAGAATTTAGAGAATCATTCTCTCCGTTCATCATCATGAGTGCAAATGTAGCAGAAATTCAGAAAAAACTAGAAAAAATGACGGCCAATGGAGCGGTAAGTTCAAATTCGCGTACTATCTTTCGGGATTTGTTCATAATAAAACACATTTTTTTGGCTTGGGTTTTGACATTCAGTTGTGAATTGGGATTTCTAATGGCCTTCTGTCGAACACCTTTGGTATACTTTGACAGTGGTAGTGTAATGATAATAATGATGATTTAAGAATTTTCAGATGTTAAATATCATACACTGGCGAACATTTTCTTCGGCTTTTATCATTTGTTGTGTTTTAACTTAATTTGGGTTTCATCCCCTGTGCGTATATTCAATGTTACAGGATCAAAGCTCTGCATTGGATTTACTGAAAAGTTTACGTGACCATACTATGAATCTTGACATACTAAGTAGTACCAGAATCGGCATGACAGTAAACAAAATAAGAAAAGCCAGCGACGATAAAGAAGTAATTGGTCTAGCTAAAACGTTGATACGAAAATGGAAGAAGTATCTTCCAGGTAATACGATAAGTAAATACTAAATACAAACTAAAGTGTAAACGAGAGACTGGGCATATTGCGCTTATTGTATGTTGTGTAACGTGACGATTTGCTTATTACAAGTAATTAAAAATATATAGGATAGCATTTTTATTAATTACTATAAAATTATTATTCTAGAAAATGACGGACACGAATCTCCAACAAATTCGACCGGTTCTAAAACAGGAGAAACAAGGAAAGCTCCCGATTCCGATGGTGAAAGCTCAGTGTCGAAAAAAGCGAAGTTGGAAAAGGATGTCAAACCTGCCACAACACCACCACCGTTTTTCAAGGGAAATTCATCATTCCCTCCTTGCAGTACCACAGATGCTGTCCGATTAAAATGCCGTGAACTGCTTGCCAACGCTATAAAAGGAGACGGAAGTAAACCTATTTAATTTTTATATTTAAAACTACAAACAATTTTATTGGGAACTTTTAATTAATTGCTAATTAACACAGATTACCCTGATGGAAGTAATGATCCAGAATATTTAGCTGAAAGATTAGAAGAAGAAATTTACTCCGAATTTAGAAACACCGAAATGAGATACAAGAATCGAATCCGGAGTAGAGTTGCTAATCTCAAAGATACAAAAAATCCTAACTTGCGTATCAATTATTTGCAAGGATCCGTCAGCGCTTCACGCCTGGCTAAAATGACGGCCGAGGTAAATACTGCTCATTATAGAGCAAAATGAAAAAAAAACTTGTCTTTATTGCACTACAGATTTATTACAATCTTTACAGTAGGTATAATATCAGGTTTGGTTTGACATATTTAGCAGCGTTGTAATGTGTGGAATTAAATGAACATTTGTTTTAATTATCGTAGGAAATGGCCAGTGACGAAATGAAAAGTGTTCGAGAGAAATTTGTCAAAGAAGGCATTAACGATTCACAATTAGCAATGAACCAAGGTACTAAGACTGATTTGCTTAAATGTAATAAATGTGGCAAACGGGATTGTACCTACAACCAGGTAAATTCACATCATATTATCATTCTTTTTTTACTCATAAAATATCATGAATTTAACACCAACAAAGGCTAACACAAAATTAACATAATCGCTTAATGTTACTTATTCGCGAGATGATTTTCATTAATACCATTATATTGTTTTTAGCTCCAAACTCGAAGCTCCGACGAACCTATGACTACTTTCGTTCTTTGCAACCATTGTGGCAATCGCTGGAAGTTCTGTTAAGGATAAAAGTGGAATTTAAAGTGTTTAGTTTACAAAAGATGTCTTGTGATGAATGATGAGAAGTTTGACAGTGCCAGTGAATTTGTTGTCCTCGCGTAGAGGAGTTGTGTGATGAATGTTGTGTTAATGTTAAATTGTGTTGATAAAGTGTATTGATTCTTCAACTTTTACTACATACATGTTAATATTACTAACAATAAGTTGTATACAATATATTGAAAGTGTCGTCATTTTGATTTCAGAGGAAAGATAAGTTATGCTGTTGTTAAAGTTTAACCATAATCATTAATCCTCATTTTGATCGGTGTCATTTCATGTACAAGAAACACAAATTAACTTTTTTCACTCAGTTAGGTAACTGCAATTAATGTAAATCGTTTATAAAAATATGAATGTTCTACATGAAAAATGCAAAATGTATAAATAGTAATTTAGTAACAGTAGCTTGTTCTTACTATACAATTAACAGTACTTTGTGTCGTGTTATAGGGGTTACAGAAGCACAATTTCCAGTAACGTTCATTCAAATTCTTACCCAGAATGAAGTTAATGGTGAAGTCAAATATACTTTAGATGTAGGATTACCTATAAGTATTTTTGTGATAATTATAATTATGGTGTGCGTGTTTTGTAAAACGAGTGGTTCAATCATTGTATATGTTGTACTTGATTATTGTTTCCTCTTGCTTGTATGAAACGTTTCAATATTGTAATCGATTACTAAAAATAAGGAAATTTCATTGACATTGTAGTTGTAACATACATAGCTTGGTACTCATTGTAAAAGTGTGAGTGTTCGATGTGTTAAGTATATTACATTGCTTCGGTGTGTTTGTAGGATTTCCTTGTGTACAGTAAAAGATGGGAATATGTATTTCACTTACCAGTGACAAGTTATCTTTTCTGTAGCATTTTTACATTGGAGATATTCAGATATTTCTGTATTTCCATGACCCAAAATCTCCAGATCTATCAGAGTGAGGGGATGGGTGGTCAAAGAGCAACATTGTCACAATAGTTTTTAGATTGTACTATAACTACACTTTCTATATGTCTAGTAAGTTGGTAAAAGTCAGTTAACTTACCAAAATAATGTCAATTAAGCATTAAAAAAGGAGCATCACTGGTTTTGAAAAATATTGACCTGAAGTGTAAATACTTGAAGCAGTGTATTGACATGAAAACACCGAAGTTTATTGTTCCAAAAACGAAATGTTGCAATAGTAAATTGAATCCTATTATATCATTGTAAATTGAAGTTTTGCAAATATTTTAATGTTTGGTGGAGGAGAACTCCTGTGAGTGAGCTTAGAACAGTTATAGATATGTTGCGAATGGCAAGTAAGATTCATTATATCATACTACAGATAAGTACTTGGATAATCACCTATCAGTCACTTGATTAGAAAGTATTTTTCTTTGTGCATAAAGAGTACGGAATCATTAATGTGGTTATAATTTAGACTGTGAAGTTGTGGTCATTGACGTGAAGGTGTTGTCGGACATTAGCGAAGAAAAAGTATGCTGATTTTCGTTTCATTCAAAAATAATCATTCTTTATTGTTTTGATGTATGACTTGGTGTTGTAGGGTCGGTCACTACCACGAGTGTATTACTAATAGTAGATATAGACATGTACAATAATGTATGCTATGCAAGTATTCATGTTTAATGTGAATAATGTGTATACATAGTGTGCATTTGTGCAACAATAATGTCGACTTTGATAAGAATGGTTCATAAGTATTCAACAAATATTAATTTAATCAAAAATCCCAGTAGTCTAATCTTATAGTTACATTTACTTTTGTAATTGTGTCATGTCATGTCATGAATATAGCAAAGTACAAAACTTCTTGTTAATAGGTACTCATTCATATGCATATAGAAAAAGTTTTGGAATTAAAAATGTTAGTTCATGCAATTTACAGTGTAAATGCATCACTTGAAACAGAATAATGTGTTGTTAATAATTTTTACAAAAAATGATTCACACAAATTCGTATTCACCATCAGATTCAGAACAGTTGCGTGTAACCGTGATAATTTTCTTGCTCTTAACGGGTCCAGTACCGCGAGTAGTCTCCGTCACGAAGACGCCGCCCTCGTAAGGCTGACGATTGTGGCAAGGCAAAGGCAGTGGAGAAAATCTTTCTAACAAATCGTGAACCGATGCAAGCGAGAAACTAACGAATATGATGGACACAAAAATATAGTCGAAGGCCATGAGTACCCATAAAGGAATAACATCTAAAGATAGAAAATAAAAAATCAGATTAGCAATTAGAATCGCAATACTATTTAGTACTTCGGTAAAAGTTCAGTACAAGCAAACGTGAAACTTGTATTACAGGCAGGGGTAATTAAATTTAGCGAAGATCCAAATACATATGCTATATACGTAAGTTATAAGTTATAAGTATACTACGCATCTTTGATTTAGGGGACAGGGGTAAAAATAATTACTGTGACTCACAACAAAGTGGTGGAATTGATGAATCGCTTGGCGCAATGTTGGATAAACCTAGAACTGTATTGCTTCCATCAGTTCCATCAACGTCCATGCTGATGATACAAGAAAAGGAGGTAATTGCATACGCTGCAGGGATGATCGAACAAAAGCAGTGAACTACAATCCCCATAGCCAATCTGAAATAAGAAACGGTGATTTAGAGTTAGCCAAAACAAGTGAGTCATCAAGTCTCATATTACTTTAATGGAGAAAATAGTGATACATGTTAAGTCAGCGCATTTTATTGCTACTGCTGCTACGTGCGTTTATAAATTCATTCTTTCACATTCACTACATGCATAATAATATTGTGTACCTAACACAATGCATGTCTCCTTTTCAATTCAAAGTGTACGAAAGTCGAAAGCAATAAGAAATTACTGCTATATACCTAGGTATATTTACTTATATTGTATCTTGCTTTCATATTACATACTATACCTATTTGCATTGAAAGACGACTATTCATTTCCTATCAATGTAAAATGCGATTACACCATTGTATATGTCTGCATGTAGAAGAAATAAGATTTTTAATACTATACCTAATATTAGACAATAAAATATTATATCAGTTCTACTCTACTACTAATAAGCTTAATAAATACCCAACCAATCAAATGCTACAACAATAATGCTGACATTTCGTTTTTGAAAAACAAGTTATTATTACTTCCATGTGCAGGGGTCAAGATGAATGGTGAATGCTGTCACTAGTCCAATGATACACAAGCATTGCAGAAACACACCGTTCCCGATGATGACGTTGTATACGTCATAGCCCAATTTGCCAATGATTATAGCCTGAAATGCACAATAATTTTGTACAAACGCATGATGTAAAAAACAGAAACTTGAACTTAATTACATTCATAGAAGGTATACAGGTGGAAAATAATTAGATTATTTAAATAATGATGAGGATACAGCCGTAGGGTAAAGATGAATATAATGACTCACCTGTAGAGCATAAACGAACGTAATCAGACACATGAGGACCTTTAGTGCATCCAAACAACACCCGCTTTCCCACATACATTTCGGTCTTCTGTAGCCTCTTACCGTTCCTAACATACGGACACGCCAGTTTCTGCATTCGAATCTCATGGGAATTTCTGCTGCTAAATTCTTATCCATCCTGTTATGCATACCAAAAATGAAAACAAATGCTAACAAATAAGTAAATATGAATTAAAATGATAATTACTAATTATCAATTGAAATTTATTACTTAAATATGAATTAGTCACCATTAAGCTGTTTTACTGACCTGAATGCTGGTATAAGACGAAAACGAAGGTGTTTCAGTTGAGTCCAACAGTTGAGATTTGATTAAACAGCGACACAAGCGGCACTTGTCTTACGGAGATAAAGAATGACTCTGACTGTGATTCTGATTTAACTGATACAAAAATGATGGCTTCCAGTCCCCGGTTGTGATCAGACTCTTTTGTACCGAATTCTAAACAGGGTGCAGGTTGGCAATGCACTTCTTAAGGATTTATAACATAACGTATATTGCTACTAGATGATTCTATTCTACATATTTACCATAAGCGTTTTTCCTTTCGTATCTGTCTACTGTGTTGTCTTTATCTTTGTCTTGTACATAGCCTTTGTGTTTTTCTTAAGCTATAGACGTATCACTTGCAACTGATATTATTTGTCTTAGAAATCACAAGTACTTAAACATTCAATTTAATAGGGGGTTGTGTTAAGTTTTGTTAATGTGCTTTATTAGATGCCTATTGGGTTTGCGAGGTTTTGGCAGAGTCCATTTGATCGGTGATTTCCAGATAGTGTTGATGCTAAAAGCAGACAACTTGGTCACTACTTTTACTTAAGCAAACACGGGCACCTCATTTACTGCATAATATCAAATGACTCCTGTCTGACTACCATCCGGACGCAATAAAATTATTATTAACAAACTTGTATGTACTAACTGCATAATGTAGATAGAGAAATATTTTCTACAGTTCTATATAGTATACATAAGAGAGGCATTTGTTCATGACTTTTTGTACCATGCATATTATTACATTTATATAAGTATGTACTGTACTGTATGTAGTCCATGTAATGACAAGATCACAGTGCGTTACTTTTTACATACCTATGCGTCACTATCACTAACCTAGGAAGCAACTGGTCTACTATTTTATAGCTCTTTCTTTGCTTACTTACAAATTTTAATGGAAATTGCATAATATGAACGAGGATTTTATAAACAATAATATTTTCTCATGATTTCTGTTATGGGCTTACATTAGAGTAGTTCCTAGTTTTATTCTATAATTAGACCTTTAGATCGGAATCGTAGAACAAATTTTATTGACATAGTAGGTAATAATAATAATATAACAATGCAGATAGGTTATTAATTTACATGATTATGATACATAAAAGTAATTAAGTATGTAGTAGAATTAAACAGTAGCTTATAGTTGTAGTATTTAGTTGATAATAATGTGTTCAAATTAGCATGTTGTTGATGTTGAGAGTTGAGATTTGCCATGTTTATTGGTTGCAGCTTCCACATCCAAGATTTCGTTCACCTGTTTCAAGTGTTAAAAATGTAAATGCACATAGGTAAGTTATAAAAATGCTATGAGAAAAGGAGAATCCGAGTACCAGTAGTATCCACTACGTATGTTCATTTTTAAGCTTTTGCGAGTAAAATGTTTAAAATGTGATAACGTTTAAAAGTACCTTCAATTTGGAAAAACCAACCCGAAAAGTTTGAATACCGATGACAACCGAAAGTGAAAGTACGGCTACTGCACAAAAAATAATTATGGAGCATACTATGTGTCCTGCAACTATACAAATCAATCAAACAATTAAATTCTTAGTCCTTTTTGTCGGGGCATTATGAATCATGTTATGTAGTAGTTAGTGGATTAATAATCGGCTAATGAGCAATAATGAATATGCAATGCTCATGATATGAAAATTACTGCATATAAATTATAGCATTACATACAAAACGTCATGAAGTAATTGAGCTTGGAATTAACATATAATTGTAATTTGTGTTTGTAATACTCACTCTCCTGATCTGAATCATATTGACGTGTAATAGGATTATAATAATGTCTTCCGTATTCTAGGATGAGTGATCCAGCGGTCCAAATTGTTATGGTAAAAGCAACTAAGCCTGAAATACACTGAAATCCGATGGTCGTGCCGATTCTATATACAAATGTAAAAAATAATGAATAATAATGACGAGTGAGGGGGAGAGGGACCTAGTAATATATTAAACAAACGTAAAAGTACAGTAAGCATATTTTCTTTAAACGCAAACACAAACACACATATTATACTATCAGTTATGTGCAGATGAGACGTGTAATATAAACTCACAAAGACTTGGTTGGTTTTTTAATTGCAAACCAAGAAAATCCTGCTGCTGTAAAGAAAAACAGTGTCGGACCCCATATGCAAATACTACTGCGGTCCATTGACTTGTAATTACCGTGGTTTAAACCAAATAAAATGACCTGTCAAGAAATTTAGAAATAT
>JABASD010004946.1:0-13827 GCA_019776165.1 Pogonognathellus flavescens | reverse complement strand
GTTTATGTCAGTTTATGCGGCACCCATTTTGGTCGGACGGTTAATACCATGGTTTATACCAGTTTGTGTCAGGGTGGTATTAACACCATGCCAACCCTGCAGAGAACCCTGTATGATAATAACAATGCATACAATAATTTTTTATACCTAAACGTAATAATTCCATAGTACAGTTTCACAGTAAAAAGCCAGTTTAATGCATTGTTTTGCCTGGTGTTTGGTACAGCAGCAAGTTTGAGGGTTGGTAAAAATATTAATGATAATATTATGATGCATGGTAAGCTTTAAAAGCGGAATACCTAGGCACATCATAGTAGCGTGTCGATGTTGTTAACTATATAGTTGATACAGTTGATAGTACTAAGCTAAGCGCTCCTCAATAGTGGTTTAATCAAGCAAACTGCAGTTAAAAGTTAATGAATACAAGAGCAAAGTAATAGTGAAGTGCTACTTTGCTAATGTTGACATGACAGGACAATAAAGCTGGTTTCGTCTACCGTGCACTGCTATAAAATATATTCTATTTATTATTATGTTATATAATAAGTATATGACTACAATACCATTTACCTTTACAACCATGAAATGAAACCATCTTTGCGCATGCAATAAATGCTCGTACAATATTATACATGTATGACTAGAATGACTACTGTACTCCACAGTTGCACAATAAAAATATATGCAAATTTAATCAAACTTATTCATATTATATGCTACCTACCTAAGTAATTTATAAAAACTCTGTCTGAAGAAGTTGTCGGCTATCGATATTTACTTGAATGACTGTATTCTGTATTGACTGCAAATAATTATGAAAATCTAATCATTTTCTTTCATACAGATTCCGTGATAGATGCATTCTGAATATTCTGCATGAGATGTATTGTAAAATAAAAATCGACAAAGTTCTTTAGAAAAATCTGCGATTATTGCCTATTACTACATATGTTACTACGATTTCTAGTACAACTCTAGGAGGTACACTAGGATTTGGACTAAGAAGAATAGAAATCAAATATTATTAAAACTACGAATAATATTGTACTGATAAAACTTTTAATCTATCAAGTAAATTCGTGTCAGTACAATATTGGAATGGACAAATATTTTATAAAAATGTATGATTTATATGAATGGTTGTTAATCATATATAAAATATAGTTCTCATAGTCTGCTCTGCTTACTTTGGCATACCATGTATTTATATTTAGTGTCTATTTAGTAAAAGGCTATCTAACAAAACATCTTGTCTGTGTAGTGTGTATGTTCACATCTCTTTGGTAGTTTCAAATACACAATCATCTCAAGTTTACAAAATCATTGTATATGTATAGAGAAAGTCAAACTTGAGAAACATTGTTTTTTTAGCAAATAAGTAGTGTAGCTTTGTAGCTGACACAGAAAGCAGTGCCAGTGGCTGCTATGCATGCAAGAATAAATGTCTCCATTGCATTAGAAGCGTATGACAAAGACTAGGCACTGCGTAGGCAGAGTAGGCACCAACCAGGTAACTAAATTAAGATTTATTATTCAACACGGTCGTTAAGTAGGTAAAAATTCGGGTCTGGTTTTAGTACCTAGCCTGGATACTGATACTCCGATTCTCCGATTTACTGATTTAGTGCCCCACTGCACTGTCTATCTCTTCGCTACCTTCATTATCGATTAACTAACGAAGTTTAGCCTGAATGCATATCATTTATGTCTTCTAAAACTAGTCACTATAGACCACACGGTCTCACCAAAAATAACAAACAAAACGATATCTCCAGTAGTGAAAGCAATAAGGCAAACTTATTTCAATATTAGGTCAACATGTCCATGTTGCAAATGTTGCAAACCTTAAGTAAAATATTACTTTTACTTGTAGAAACCACAATAATTAACAAGATATTACACGATATAGCAGATATGCACATTCATGAATTTGAATCGAAAATGTTCCACATCTATCTTATTCACTTTGCTCAAATTATTCAAATACATAATTGAAGCCAAGAGACGTGCAAAAACAAATTTCGGCAATCCATTTAATTATCATGGAAATTAATAGACTTTAAGCAGTAACTGCTTATTATAAGACAGGTCAAAGTTGACCGTCCCCTGAAATCTGTCTTTATACGTCTCCCGGCTTCAATTATAGCAATAGCGACTTTGAAGTGATTACGAAATAGAATTTGTTTGTAAAAAGTCAGACCGTGGATGAAAACATTAAATATTGGTACAAGTACTACAGCTAGAAGTGTCTTCCAGCTGAATGTGTTTAAAAATATGAGACTCTGCTTCTTTTTCTTACTTTAATGTACTACTAATACCTAATGTACTGAAGTAATAATAAACTACCGAATCAAGCACGATAGGGATAGATCCAGCAAAATATCTGCCCATATTTACAAAATTGCAAAGCTACTTTTTATCTTTAGTATAATATTTTGTTACATTCCACATGAAGAAACATCGAGTAGGAAGCAAAAAATGAAACCCACAAATGATGTTACAAATTTAATGTACACTAGAAGCTATCAGTAAAAAATTTAGTTTGTTTTAAGAAAGACTTGTATTAGATTGAATTCCAACAATGCTTTTCTTTTCTTTTCCACAAATAAAGATGGTTTTCGACATTTACATTTACATTTAATAATAAAAATAGTTTGTCACCCAATTAAACTGTTCTACTTACCACAAAGGAGCTACAGTTAGGACAGTTGTATTTACAGCTGTCAGTCAGCACAGCAATCTCAGCAGCCGTTAAAGTGTGGCAACTAACAACAACTATGAACTATTTTTGATGACGATCCCAATGGATTGATGATTGAACGACTAAAAGTGACTATTATGTTAAATCCTTTCATTCAATTTTCAGTTCTGTTACCGTCACAAATCCAAAATCACAGACAGACACCAGTAAATTATCGAACCCAAGACACGAAAGAGCCGAAGGTTCAAACCAACAACGTTATGTCTTCGATCAGAAAGTGTTGAACTGCCTGACCGAGAGCAAAAGCCAGCAAGTTGTTGGTTATCAATGATCCGAATATTGAATATTAAGCTTCGTTTCGTGTTAAATATGAAACTGTTAACGTTGTTTGTACACAGTTTCGTAAAGCATTGTGGAGTGCTTTAGTATTGTCACTTTTGTCACTTGTGACTTCTTGTGTCTTTTGATGGTTGTTGTTTGATGTTGGACGTGTGAGTGTGATGATGAGAGAAAAACTGAAATGAGCAATCGATACTCTTATTCTGTGTAGTTGTTTGTAACTTGCACTTGCAGTAATGTAATAAGTTTCTTTTCTGCTGTTTGCTGTTCTGAACTTTGCTATGGCCGTGTGTTACTTATAATAATTCTGATACGGAGCCTTCAGCCTTTGGCAATTACAAAATCTCGCATAAAATCCAAACCAATTACGTTTTTCGAATTTCTTTTCCAACCTGCACAAACTGTGCATTCCTAAAATAAGTTACATAATAATACAGTCGAATCTACAATTTTTTAAATGGTTTATATGAGAAAACTGCGAAATGAATCCATAATGAAAAGACCTCACACTCACCATCTCAATCTCAATGCACTACTACACGTAAAGTAAACCGTTTGAAGCACTACATTCGAGGTTACAGCAAACTTATTTATATGGAAATGTATTGTTATAATGGTATAAACTTATAATGTTGTTGTGCATTACTCACATCAATACGGGGCAGTACGCACTACGCAGTAACAACTTACTTTACTACTTTCTGCTTTTTTCGCTTCAGTATAGCTGTGTACACTTCTGTGTAGGTCTTCTTTAACTCTTCTACCATCTACTCAAATACACATTTTATATCCCATAATGATGCATAACATTTATACTTTATTTTGTCTGCTTACCAACATTATTATGAACAGACCAGACCTGCCAATACTTAACTATCATTAGGAAACACTACAATAATACCATTACACTCATAGAGATACACATATTTTCGTGAGGGAGGTACTGCACAAAATTCAGCACTTTACTAATAATTAATTATTACTTTTTATTTCACAATAGCTTACTAACAAGTATTTTTATAGTATAATGAACGATATCAGTATAGTATGTATGCATGTCGAAGTAAGGTTTACCAGCTTACGATCAAAGTATGGGCATCTAAGCGTGGGTTATCAAGATTAAGCCCCCCCGCCACCGAAGGATTCCGAAATAGGGACGTCTTAACCCCTTGTAATCTCTTGCGGACCCTTTTCAGAATCCCAGCTACACCCTGCTTACAATTTATGAGGTGTAGGAATTTTTGCATATAAACAATGTTTACTAAAATAATATACCCCTCTCTTTAGCATGTGTAATTTAAGCTCACATTTTAACTGCTTTACAAGTAGTATTACAATTTAGAATTATTTTTAAACGTTGTTAGGTAACTTATATTTTTTGACTTTACAAACAAAATTTACTATTTACAACTTTGCGCAAACGCTTATTTTTAATCACGTTTTATTGTATTTCAATCTTCTAGGAATTGAGAAACCACTCCTCCCTCCCCCTAAAAATCATTGCGTTCAGTATGAAATAGCCCGTAAGACATTTCGATGAGAGTCTGTATATTGATATCTATTGTATTATTATGAGCGTAAATTGCATTGAGCTAGTATAGGGACATTACTGACTTTAGTTGGTATGGTAGTTGGTACTAGGCAGGTGCCTATAGTTGTATTCGCTGTACCTCTAAAATAATCAAGGTATTATTCAGTAGCGTAGCTACTGATACTTTTAGTTTGTCTGTCAGTCTGTCTACCTGTCTGTGTCTATCTAATCTACCTGTACAGAAACTAGGACACAATGTGCAGATATTTGTATCTGTTTTGATTTGATTTTATAACACACCCCAAAATAAGTTTTGAAAACCTTTTGATTAAAAACATTCAGCTCTAATGATTAGGAGAGGGGGGTACTGTCAAAATTTTAAATAATAAAGCCAAGACATACTCAAAAACAAAATTTATTTTCTGCTAGTAAACACTAGTTTTCATATGGTAGTCTTGTCACATTTTAAACTTAATTTACTTCAATACGCATTTCTTCAATAATTAATAATTACCATCAGAGATTTATTTTGGTTTTCATTAGTTAATTTTAGGGTGACCTCAGTATATCCCCTGCTGACGGAGCTGACTTATGAAAAATCTCAGCCATAAATTATAATGTTATTAATTATAAGTATCATTTAATAATAATAACCATAATGTATATAATAATTATGTCTATAGTCACATAAATCGTGGGTGACGTTGAGGATGAACATCCCAAAATTTAATATCCATTTACTGTGTTTGGTTTCTTGGCTTGCTGGCTTGATGACGTCATATAGTAATGTTATTGTGTTGAATTTGTGTTAGACTTATCGACAGCAAGTGCATTACTTGAACTTGTACGCAACGCAGGAGATTGAGGGTAGCTCACACAGCGACGCACATGACACGATACGAAACCAAATCACAGAAAGGGCTCCAAACTCAATTTAGAAATGGTAGCGGGAGTTGTGGTGGTTAATAATTAAATTATTATTAAATTTAATACTTAATCTAAATCATCTGCATCTGCTGCCTGCGTCTCTCTTTCGATAACAGAACTGGCACTAGGTAATAAACAATAAATGAAATTCAACTGTAAACGTGTATGTATTTGCACAAATATATTTTTTAAATTGCTTCATACTAAGTAGTTTACAACAATACCAAGATTTCTGCCGAATTTTTAGTATTTGTTTGTAATTTAGCAAAACCAGAAACAAGTATGGTGTCAGGTGTTGTAAAGCCGTAATTAATTTTAAAATTAAAAAAAATCATTTCAGTTATATTATGTCACAGTCATCAGTTGTTAATTATTAATGTAATGTTAACTGTTGGTTTCAGAGTTGATATGAGTTGACCTTCCTGAGCGGTGTGCTAGTGCTAGATCAAACATAAATCTGCTTTGGTTTTGCAGAAAGCAGCTGATTGCAATAAACATAATATATTTTATTGAATGCTGAAGAAGAACAAACTTCTTCAATTACATAATCCATTGCCAAACATCAGACTTCAAGGTACAATACACAAGATTATTCGACATAAAGTTGTCATTTACTAACTTTAGTCACAGTCACAGTGACCAAGATGAGCAATTATTTGTTGTTAGTTGTGAGCTGTAGTTACTTCATATTCCATCAGTCGGTATTCAAATCTCTTTGAAAGCTAATACAAGTTTTTTTAAGCAGCTATCTTCGGTCATAGGTTTCAATTATGGCAAGATCTGGAAACATCGTTGCGTCTCACTCTATGGAATATGGCGATTCAAAAGACTTTGATTTCAAAACGTTTTTGGAATCTGAAGGGTACTTAAGGGGAAGTTCCTGGGCAGCAGCATTTGAATCTCCTATTGAAATGTTTAGATTTTATATGGCCAAATTGAAAACATTAGTCAAAGAAGTGGATAAAATTGCACAGATCGTAGATGAGTAAGTTATACTATTATAATCTCTTTATAAATCAACAAAATTTCTGTATTTGTTTTTAGCTTTTGTACTACTATGGTATATGTTAAGTTACAATGCATATTAAGTTGAATACAATATTTTGTTTACTTGTTCGTTAGATCAAAGATTTCATTGGCGGAGATGCAGCATTGTAAGGAGGAAATTTTTCAACGTGATTACAGGGTTCAAGAATTACAAGGAGAAGTGGACAGTTTAACATTTAACATTCAAGAGGAACGAAGCAACTATTTTAGTATGATGACACTTCGTGACATGGAGAGGGTAAATGAACAAGCCATTTTTTGTTGCAGATTTCGTAAATTCAAATACTAAACGCTTTATCACATTGTTTCAATCATTTTTTTTAAAATAATTTCAGTTGGAAGGTGAAACTTTTCGTAGGAAGTTTTATGCCACTCTTATCCTTGCAAATATGAAGGAAGTGGACGTAGAATATTTTATGAGAAACAACCCGAAGTCTTCTAAATTGATTGACAGAATTGCAGAAATTCAACACGAAATTGCTGAATGTAAATATGAAGTTTTGTTTTGACTTCGACTTCTTGACAATATTGTATATTTATTTTTATGCTTTTTATGTTGCAGAATTATTTTTATGGCGAATTTTAAAATGAGTTTTGTTTAGGCCAAGAAACGTCCAAGAAAACAACTTACGAGGATCCTGTTATCATGAAGAAAAAAATTGAAACCTTGGAAAAACACATTGCTATGCTTGAGGGATATAGGAAAAAAGATTGTTCGAATTTTACCGAAGCTATGGAAGTTATGAAGAAGCAACACGAAATAGAAAAGAAAGAAGCGGATTTAAGAGCTGAAAAGCTGTCAGCATTGTAAGTAATATCGTTAGACTTAGGCTTATGTTTCAGACTAATTCAACAATTTTTGAATGGTGAACAATAATGTCTTTCAAACAGATTGAAAGAATCGCAAGAATATGCAATTACCCTTATTAGTGACAGTGTGAATGCTAGACAAAAGATGTTGAAAATGGAAAGCGAAATAGAGGAAACACGGCTGAATTTATTAACAATCTTAAGAGAAACGGAGTCTTCTGTTGGCTATTATCCCTTAACCGTAGATGGTATTCCTTCTACCTCGAGACGTAAGAAAAGTTTTAGATAAATTGCCTATCATATTTTAATTAGGTACTATCCTGATACTGACATACTTTACAAAATAATAAGCTAATAATAATCTGTGCTGCATTTTTAATTTTTTAGCAGCTGTTGTAGATAAATCGCCCGAATATACTCGTTTGAAGCAAAAGTTGGAGCGCTGCAAGGTAATAGTTTTATACAAAATAAGGTTGTGTTTTCTTTTCTTTTTTGAATTTCACAAAACGACATTAATAGATTTGTATAATCAATTTTTCAGTGAACTCGTTTTGATACTTGTTATATTTTATGATACTTGATCTTGATCACTATAATTAATATATGTAAACAACACAGAAAGACTACGTAGGATACAATTTGATTGTCTACTGACGATTAGTGCTGTAGTTAACTCTTTGTAGCCATTTGTTTTGTAGACACTCAGACACTGTCATATAATTTGGTTTTTTCTATTTTAGAATCAATTGTTGGAAAAAGACAACTTGCTGAAGCAATACGAACTTAAGTTTTGTCGTATGGAGAAAGAATATCAGCGTTGTAAAGAGGAAAGTTCTACGTTGAAGATGAAATCTGAGGTACTCATACACATTTAGATAATAATATATCTTACATCTTATAATACAATTTGTTTATATTATGCTTTGAAACTTATTAATCAGGCAACCATTCGTAAGCAATCCGATCGAAATAAAGCTCTCGAAGAAAGATTTTCTAAACTGGAAGCATCACGCAAATACGAAGTAGCTGGGTTCCGAGCTGACATAAGAGGAATGAAACAATTAATGACGACAATGCAACGTCGATTGAACACAACTTTAAATAAACAAGGCTATGAAAGAGTCAGAAAACTGGATATTCCATTGATGCCTCAGGCTGCGGGAATTTTTCGCGAGGATTCAAGAAAGAAAAATGTATCGGTTGATTTTTCTGTCGAAAGTCCCCCGCATTCTAAAGGAAGAACTTTAAACTCAAATGATTCACAACAACTTCAGAGCTTTTCTCAGATTTTGGAAGCCGCCTCTAGCAACCTTAAAGAATTGGAGGGGAAAGTTAATCACACTGCATAATGCAATTGTCGTTCCTATTCCAATCTTTATTAATATGTTAATAATGCCTATTATATCAATTTATAAATATCCAGCCTACAGACGATGAGTCGATCTGCTCCTAAGGTACAAAGAAAAAAATGATATCTCAAACCAAACTTCTCGTTCCATTATGAAACCGTATAATATATTTTACTTATGTAATAGTAACTGTTAGATAACGAAACCGCGATGTCCAGTATTTATAAGATGGTCATTTCAACACAAAATTTTGGTATAATATTTGTATTTATAACTGATGTATAATGTTAATAAAAAATGATCTGTTGTTACTGAAAGTAAAGACTGTTTCTGATTTGTTTGTGATTATTGTAACAGTGATGGTTCCTCACACTAGGTATACACTTTTAGATAATAATATAAGAGATGATATAGAAATCTCAAGTCAAAACACCTATGAGTGAGTCAAATTGTGTTTTCGACAGACAGGATTGATTGTTTCGTCCCATCATATTTTGAGAGTGAATGACTTTATGCGCGTTTTGTGTGTATGAGTATTGGGTGCGGACTCTGTTTGCGTTTTCAGGTGTGATATCTCGCAACCACTGATCTCAAAAGTTTAAGCAACGAAATTTTATTCCAAGATCACCAGTAACATCATGGTGTTTATACTACAAATATTGTATTATAACAAAGAACTTATATAAATCATAATATTTCATTGATAGAACATTCATAGAAAACAAACAAAACACCGGGAGTAAATGACTTAAATTATAAAAACAAATATATAGAATAAAGTAGGAGATGTATGTCCTATATATTTGAAATCTTAACTTGTATGTCTACACTTTTCACACAAGTCTACACTACACATACTACATACATTAATCTCACAAAAAACTTGGAAATGAAAAGTAGTCTCAGTCACAATCTTGTTAGAAAATGATAGTAAATCAAATCTATCCGTTTACATTACAATTTTAGCAATGAATCATAAACACACCAATTTTCAGTTGTAAATACATAGCACAACATTGCATGAGTTTGGAAAAATATACACGTTTCACAGAAGTTTTTGTTCTAAAGTTTGTGAAAATTGACCAGGTCTTGTACAAAGTAAATATTATATCTAATAAGTACGCTTTATATTTGAACATTTTGGATTTGGTGTCAAAACAATGTATATTGTGTACTTATTGCACAAATATTTAATATTTAAAGCGCATTATTATGTAAACAGCAACAGGTACATATATTATAAGCTATTAAATGGTTAGTTAGTATCTACAGCGTTCTCACAAGTTAAAATACATTGCCTATCAGTAAGACAAGTATTGTATAAGTGTATTATATTGTAAGTAGTGTAAATATGAATTGTGCATTCTGAAGAAATAGAATTTAACACATTGTTGTAATATTATATGGCTCACATGTCGCATAAAAGTCCAATGATTTCTAAGCTAGAATTCACAATGACTGGTTGGTGGTAGCTGATGTTGTTCCCTCATAGTTTTCGTACAATGCTTAAGTGGACGGGCTGCTGGTAGCAGCCGTACTAGACGTTCCAGTGTTTTTCATGATGCTTTCAAACCAAGTCGTCTCTTTGTACAGAAACCACAGGTTGGCACTCCACAAAATGAAATTAATGAAACCAAACAGCTGCAACAATAAAACAATCAGTGATTCAAGATTCAGGAATGATACATTATGGATTTTGTATTGTTAAAATAAATATTTTACAATGCTAATGACTATTCCAGTGAAAGACCCTGCAAAAGATTCACTGCATGTTCCACCCCCTGGAGGCTTACAAAAGCTCAAATCAAACAATGATTTTTGTGGGTCCGTTGCATCTTGTAGTGTTGAACAACCCTTGGCCCAAGCTGCACTTCCAGACAACCAAAATACCGCAAAGATGACGGTTATGAAGAAGTCCTTGTAAAATCAATTTCATAGTATTTAGATCATCACACTAACTGGTAAATTTTGAGTTCCATTCAGTTTTTGATGACAATAAATATTATTCCAAAATGAGTAGAGTAAAAGTTGAGGCTTTTACTCTTCTCGAACTGGGTTAGAAGTCAACTGTAGATTTCTATACCCGATTCTATTATTCATGCAACCATACAAAGGTTTGGAATATAAATATTGACATGAAAACTGAAACGTTTTACAGAAATTATTAAAGTATACGTACAATCATAGGAAGTTTGTTGCTTTCCATGTAAACTTTGTCTGCAAAAACATAAAGAGCTGTGACAGCAGTGGCATAAAGAAAACACAGTACCCCCGTTGTCACAAAAAACTCAGCATCAGATTTGGCATTTCCCACAAACCCAACTTCCAAGTTTGGAATATTTCCACAAGTGTAATTTTTGCTTATATGATCCAAGCTGTAAATACAACCACACAAACGAATTTCAGCTTAACTTTCAGACTTCAGAGCAGTTACTGAGCTACCTAATACTTATAGGTGTGTGAAATATAAAAAATGTGTATTTTTATGCTTCAAAACAAAATATGGCATTACGCGAAGGGGTATTGAACTGGCTGCCTAACTTTTACAGGGTCAGACGTATTATTGTTACACTGAATTGTAAATCCATATTCTGTGGTAAAGTTGAAAGTTGTAGCAAACGCGCATATCGCAAAAAGCTGCAATAAAATAAAATATATCATAAAAATATATGTACTAATTTTAAAAATAGTTTTTATGCCACCGCCACCTGCGGCAACGTACCCATTGCAAAATCTTCAGGAATCCTCTAGGCTCTTTGAATGGTTCCACACTGTAATCCTGAAATAAGTTTCACTTTGATCAACCATTCTTACAACGTAAATGTCAATAATGCCACTATTACGGTTATACTACACAACAATTACAAATTGGTATCCTATTTAGTCGAATAAATACGTACGACTGTTACATATCATGCCGAATGGATAACGTTTTTAAATAGAATTCATGGTCTTACCAGCTGCATGACTGTGGGGTAAAATTGTATTAGAAATTGTACAAATTCACAATCCGCTGCTCAGTTTCCAAAAATTGATTTAAGAGTATCACAATATGTCAGTCAATCTCATCAAATCCTGCAAACATAAAATGAGCATATATTGAAGACACAGGGGATTCTTTAAATATTATGCTAATTTACATGACATAAACACAATAAGCAAAGTCAATACAGGAAGCAGAGAAACCGATTAGCAATTAAACCACATTCCTTGATTCAATCCAGCAATAATAGGTTCACAAAAACCTTTATTATTGATGTGCACTCTTAAATCAGAAACCATCTCATCACCATAGTGTATTATTTATCTGTAATGCCCAACTTTATTTATAATAGAGCAGCGAAAACTAAAATTCACCAGACAAATCGTTCCAAAGAAGTACAAAAATTTTAATTTTTAGGATGATATCAGACTACTAAAACTAAGGCAATCCTTTTATCATTAGATTATTATTCATTGTGTAGTTTTTTATATTAATTTAGATTGATTGGTTATTTATGAGTTTATTGTGGCACCTGGCAGAGACCACCTTCTGTTTTCTGGTGTTGTCAAGCAAATAAAGTCATTAAATCAAACCAAAGGAATAAGTTCCTCCTACCACTAACTGATGACGATATGTACGTCATTTAAAGTAGCTGGTAATACAGATTGACCCTTACTATATAATAATATCTGATGCATGATTGATTAATGGATTAGAAATCATATCAAAATATATTTACATATGACTTAATACACTGATTGGCTTTGTCTACACGTGCTGATTTCAGACCTATGTAATAGAATGGCAGGAGAAAGGCAAGCAACTATTTTATCAGGTTCACAGCTGATGGTAGTCCATAACATTGGCAAATGACAATGAATACAAAGATCAATGATCTGATTAAAAGATATTTTGCATACCCAATTACCCAATTATTATAAACTGCAGTCAACATGTAATTAAATTTCAATATTTTTAAATTCAATTGCTATTTTTAGCTTACCAAAACGTAATGAATCTTGGTCCTTTCAAACCGCACAAGTTGTAGACACAATGGGAAACGGTATAATTCCAAATGGCAGTGAAATAAATAATTTGGCTGCCACAGTACAGTGCCACACACCAGAAAACACCTGTTTGACGTTGACCCGAATAATATGAATGTAAATGTTAATAGCTGTCAGTCAGCAACCACCAAAGCTCCTCGAGTACCTGTGGAATGAATGAAATATTTAGTGCATCAAAAATGAGCGCGTCAATCATGAATAAATGATGACAGTTGTTGGTCGACGACAGAAATCAATAAATTAGCAAACAATAAATATTTACGCCGTGTAGGGTAATATTACCTGATTGTAATTACAATTGTAATTGCAAGGTACAGCAAGTATTATTGAAAGCAACAAACAGGGCGTTACCGACAATGCCTCTCTCTTGCCATTCCATCCAAGTAGACTTAATAAAACCCAACAACACAATGCAATAGCAACAGCACAAAAGACTCAAACAGAACAACACAACAATCAGAAAGCTTCAAGTCTGTTTGGCTTCCCTCATTTTTTTCCTACCTTGCTACATGTAATCAATTCGTTCTCATAACTCCTTCCATGCATTCCACCTATCGCTGGCTCACGAGCCGCTCAGTAAGGTCTGAACGAGCCGAGCCGTTAACCTGTGAGCCGTTAACGAGCGAGCCACTAACGAGCCGCGCTGTTGACGAGCTAAGCTGGGCGAAAGAAGTGTCGGCCGGTGCGAAGCACGTTATTGTTGGATAAATGGGAGCAATTTGAACACTATCCAATACACTTTAGTTGTTGATGGTATAATAGAACTAATTCGCATATTAATTGTGTATCCGACATTTCTTTCGCTTAGCCAGTATTTATGTGCCCAGCTTAGCTCGTTAACGGCTCGGCTTGTTAGTGGCTCGCTCGTTAACGACTCAACTCGTTAACGGCTCGGCTTGTTAGTGGCTCGCTCGTTAACGGCTCGGCTTGTTAGTGGCTCGCTCGTTAACGACTCAACTCGTTAACGGCTCGGCTCGTTAACGGCTCGGCTTGTTAGTGGCTCGCTCGTTAACGGCTCGGCTCGTTAACGGCTCGCTCGTTAACGGCTCGGCTCGTTGATACCTTATCTACCG
>JABASD010004945.1:0-13831 GCA_019776165.1 Pogonognathellus flavescens | reverse complement strand
ATTGATATACCTAAATGGCTGTAGGTATTTTGTATTTTGCATTGTATTTAAAATCCTTTGTATTTAAAATATCTTGTATTTTGGGGAACTTTTTTTCAAAATGTACAGGGTTGAAAATAACCTCTGCCCCCCTACTGTGGAAGAATTCATGATACTGTGAAATAAACCAAGATACCCATCTTGTAGAGAATCTTTTTGCGCATCTAATGAGCTATAGCAACATTGCGCTCAAAATTTTGGCGCGCACCGATAGTGCGTTCGCAAAAAGATATCCAAAAATTGTCCCTTTTTTAACATTCAGCAATTTTTTACAGCCGCACAATTTTTTGTATTTTGCATTTTGAAGAAAACATTTTCAGAATGTATTTTTGAATTTTGTATTTTGAAGCTTCATAAGCATTTTCATTTTGCATTTTGCATTTTGAGAAAAAGTATTTGCCCCAAGCTTGGTATTTATATAAACTATTACTAGATATTTAATTTAGGGTTGCCCCGATGCGAATTTTGCCGATGCGCCGATTCAGTAGACAAATTTTTGTGACCGATTACGATGCATCGGCCGATGCATCGCCGATGCATCGTCCTATGCAAGCCCTAGGCAAAACCTCCAATTGCGTTTCAAAATACTAACAATGCCATTGATTTAGAAAACTAATATTGACAATTCTGCCCGAAACCACTGATTTATAAAGTCACATTTTAACATTATTAATTTTAATTTAATTAATTTAATTTAACATGTCTTAATTATTAAGTAGCGCAAGCTACTTTATTAGAATGGTGGTTACGTGTGTTCGTCCGTCCGTCTGTGGTTGTTATAAGTCTGGAACGGATGAACACAATTGGTTCAAACTTCTCACACTTGATCTCTGGGTCACATCAAAGGTCAAGTTCGAAAATGCAGATGTTAAAATAACTGACCAAGTATTATGCTGTTAATAAATAAATTAGTAACACTAACATGGGATTTTGAATGCATTGCTTTATTTTAGGAGCCAATATTTCAGTGTACAGTTATCCGTCATATATATACAAAGTAATTTTGTTCTGAAACATTAACAAATTATTATTGCATGTGACATATGGAAATTCTGTAAAACAAATTCTGATACGATTTAAAAAAAAGAAGGATAACATCTGTTGTAGCTGATAAGGAATGTGTGGGAGAGATGTAAATCTGCCGATTTTCATAAGCATGGGGAAATAAACATAATTTTTGGTCGTTGCAATTGGATTTAATAAGGATGATTAGGGTGAGGGTTGTAATGGGGTGGGCTACTTGCAGCCGGTGCATAAGGAGGTGGTGGAGGTGAATAAGAATTGGGGCAAGATTTAGAAAGTGCTTCATCGGGCTCTGGATAATTTTGCAATGGAACTGGATAAGTTGGAGAATTACATGGCATCAATTTGACATCCGTGGCAGAAAAACCTAATGGACCCGTTACCATAGCCATCACTGTAGTGACCACGCTTTTTTCCACATAGGGTCGTGTGCTGTAAAGTTGAAAATCTCCATAACGACCGTCATACACACCGATAGTAGAGAACCCATGACATGCCGTCAGACAAAACGGCGTAATCAAGCTCATATTCTGTAATTTTAAAATTATCATTTAATTACAACAAGAAAAATATTTTGATACAAGAATAAATTTAAAAATGAAGCCATGAACCATGATTTGTGTTTCAAAATAAATATCTGACAATTTTGATAATAAATGGGCTGTTTAAGAGTTTTTTAATAAAAGGAGTAAAACTTGATTACTTTGTAATTCCCAATCGGTGCCCTCGTCACCACTTAAATTTGAACAATTATTACTGCTAGTCTGGGCGGAAGGTAATGAACAGTTTTGGTAGATCTGTTTTCCATAACCACTGTAAGTTTGAATGAGCGAATCATTGCCATAGTACGTTGCGACGCACATTTCTTCTACTTCTCTGGAACTAAATGTTTTGCGTCCTAAAAACATTTCGGCGAACGCCGTATAACCCCAACACGTCTCCATCGTTACGTAAAACAGTCTAGTATCTATAATCTATAAAGAGCAAGGAATCACTAGCGTGTTAACTTTAGAGTTATTACAGTTTTACTGTTTAATCTGAATGCAGGAGATGTCAAATTAACTTACCCAAGAATCTGGAGATGAATCGCCATCCTGGTTCGGGATACTATCCGCAGACTTACATGCAGGAGGAGACTTACATTCATAACTCTCCGGATAATTTGGTGGGTAGTAGACCTGACGTTTGGCCTTTGATTTTGGAGAAGGCTCATCTTTACACCATGCTTGAGTAACAAGAAGGGCAACTACGGTTGCCAAGTACAGAGTTTTCATTTTGGAAAAGTTGATCAACAAAAAATGACAACAAGAAAAGTAAATCTGTCTTTCGCCAAGATATAATAATGATTTTTATTTACGTTATGCACTTGTTTAAATAGTAATGCAAATCAGGTCATGGCATTTGTATTGGTATTTATATGACACACGTTTATTTGACACATGAAAGGAACGTAATATTCTATTTTTTGTACCTATTTAATTTTATTAGTTTAATATCTGTGTTACAATTTTGCAGAATCTGCAGAATTTTACAGCTGGCAGATTCTGAATGGAATAACCCGTTTGCAACGGTATAAAAAAGTATTGAGTGGAAATGACATACGGTGTTCCGAACTTCAAAATAGTAACACTGATTTTCATATGAACATGCCTACTGGGACACTGGCACTGGTTGTAGGTGGCAGTATAACTTATTGGGCTAAAAATATTTAAAAACATCATTCGTCGATTTCTCAACATATTTAAACATTCACAATTTTCAAATTCAAAAGTTTAAGGTTAGATAGTCTTAATTTTCAAAAACTATGCTTGACATAACAGTATTTAAAATGTATTGTTAGTATTGGTGAAGCTATATTAACACAGTAGTAGTTTTAAAAGGTTACAGGTCAAGAACGAGACAAATGATTTAAATCGCATTTTAAAATTGAGACAACGAATGAACTTCTATAATAGTTAAGTAAGTGTACGTTTGCTGCCATTATCTCAAACCGTTCTTGGTAATTTTGGATATGTACAGATGGACAGACAGATAGCTTATTCGCATGAGTATCTTGAGATACTTAACAATGGTTTAAAATCATCCAATGATGAATAGTATACAAAATTGATTTAAATATGCAGACAATTCCAGATATGCAAATTCTTAGTTGGTTCTGATTGTAAGGTTTACATAAATTTAGAGCAGTGGCGTATATAGAGTATACAGAAGCATCAGCTTAATGCAGGCTGTCACATTTTTTGTTATATTTATAGTTACAATAAAATATCTCCTTTGAGTAGTGTTAAAATTTTAAGTTGACCAGCATTGTAGTTTAATGGACAATTATGCAATTTTTTCAAAATATAATACAACTGGAGTGATATTCTCGTGTGTATAGAATAGCACTCCTGTAAACAAATAATATATGATAATGCAAATTACACAGGATAGAAATTTATTATATTAAGCTTCGCTATTTATAATTTATTTTGTTTACAATTGATTGTTGTTGAAGTTTTGTACAGCGACAGAAATTTAAAGAAGCTGAGCTATCAAACTTTAAATTATTTGATGATTTAAAATTATTCGATCATAACTTATGATATGCATTTATATTTGTAAATATTTATATTTATAGTAACAACATTTGACCTACTTATCGAGGGCGATCTTGCAATTGCGGTAAGCCACATTGCTCATTTAGACACGCCATGCAAATAAGAGTGGTCCTGGACGGAAGTGGCAAATACGTCAGTTACAAATGCGTTAAAGACAAATATGTCTATATACTTATATATGAATGAATATATAAGTAACACTGAAAATGTAACTTTCCATTTATTGCTTTATTTTATATTTTCATGAGCCAGTATTTCAGTATGCAGAAATCCGTCATATTTAAACAGTGTAATTTTTCCTTTAAAAGATTACGAATTGGTTTTTCTATGTGTCACATGGAATGTTCTGTAAATAAAATTGCTTTTTAACAAAGAAGTCTAATGGTTGTGTATGTACTGTGTGGAAAAAATTTAAATCTGTTTATGTATATAAGCACGAGGTCCACATAATTTTAGATCATTGCAATTTAATAAGGATTAGGATGATAAGGGTGAGGGTCCTGAGGGTTGTAATGAGGCGGGTTGGTGCTTGTGCTGGAGGTGAATAAGAATTGGGGTAGCTGCAAAATTTAGAAAGTGCTGAATCGGGCTCTGGATAATTTTGCAGTGGAACTGGATAAGTTGGAGACATGCACTGCAATAATTTGACATCCGTGGCCGAAAATTGATTCACTAACATACCCATAACTTGAGTGACCACACTTTTTTCAACATTCGGCCTTGTGCTGAAAAGTTGAAAATCTCCACAACGACCGTCAACACACCGATAGTAGAGAACCCATGACTTGAATCACTTGAAGTCAGACAAAACGGTGTAATCAAGCTCATGTCCTGTTATTTTAAGATAATCATTTAGTTAAAATAAGGAAAACATTTTGATACAAGAATTTAATTGAAAATGAAATCATGAAGAGGTATGTGTTTCAAAATAAATTTTTGCCTTTTTATAGACGATTTTATAAAAATATGTTGTTTAAGTGTCTTTTCATAAAAGCAGTAACATTTTATTACCTTGTAAAGTCCAATGGGTGCCGGCGTTACCTCCTCTATTTGTGCAATGTTTTTTACTGTAGCCACTGAAAGTTTGAATGCCTAAGCCAAGGTCATAGAATGTTGTGACGCACATTTCTTAACTTTCCCTGGGACTAACATTTTTTCGTCCCAAAAGCATATTGGCAAATGATGAATAACCCCAACAAGACTGCATCGTTACGTAAAACGTAACGTAACGTAAAAAGTCTAGTTTAAAAAATTTATAAAGAACAAGGAATCAAAAGTGTGTTGTCTTTAAAGTAATTAAAGTTTTACTGTATAATCTAAATGTGAGAAATGTCAAATTAGCTTACCCAACCATCTAAAGGTCTAACGGTATCCTGATTCGGGATGTTACTAACAAGTAGGCATGTAGGAAGAGATTTACACTCAGTGGTTACCGGATGAGTTGTTGGATGTTACAAGTATATGTAACAAGTATATGTAACAAGTATATGTATTTGTAAAGTGTACATGGAGAATAATCAAAACACACGTTGTCAGTCCAATTATTATAACTTTTTAAAACCAACGCGGATGTTCAAATCAATGATAAAGGCATATGCTGTCAATAAATATATTAGTAACAATAAAAATGTAATTTAGAAGAAATTGCTTTATTTTATGTTTTAATGAGTCAGTACTTCAGTATACAGTTATCCATAACAATATGGAGACAAATCAATTTTTTTCTAAGACATTAACAAATCATTATTCTATGTTGCATATGACAAATTCTGTAAAACCAAATTTTGAGTCGATTTTAAAAGGGGAAGTCAAATAATTGTGTAAGCTAGATAATATTGTATGGGAGAGATGTAAATCCGTATATTTTTATAACTACAAGGAAATAAACATAATTTTATGTCATTGCAATTGGAATTAATAAGGATTAGGATGATTAGGATGACTGTTATAATGAGGAGGGTTATTTGGTACAACCGGTGTTTGTTGCGGATAAGGTGAATAAGGATTGGGGTAGCTGCAAGATTTAGAAAGTGCTGAATCGGGCTCTGGATAATTTTGCAGCGGAACTGGATAAGTTGGAAAATTGCATGGCAATAATTTGATATCCGTGGCCGAAAAATCTAATTGATTGACTACCATAGCCATCACTTGAGTGACCACGCTTTGTTCCAGATAGGGCCGTGTGCTGAAAAGTATAAAATCTCCATAACGGCCGCCAACACACCGATAGTAGAGAACCCATGACATGCCGTCAGACAAAACGGCGTAATCAAGCTCATATGCTGTAATATTTTAAACGTTCATTTAAAGTGAAATCATTTGAGTACAAATCAAATCAAAATCTTTATTGTAAGAATATATTTGAAAAAGAAACCACGAGGATGGTCTCAAAATAACTACCACCAATTTTGTCGCTTATTTTGATAAAAAATAAGTTGCTTGAGTGGCTTTTAATAAAAGAAGTAAAATTATGTTACCTTGCAAATTCCAATCGGTGCCCGAGTCACCTGCTACAGTTGAGCAATTGTTTTGGCTAGATTCAGCGGAAGGTAATGCACAGGTTTGGTAGAGCTGATTACCGTACCCACTGAAAGTTGTAAACGTGCTGTTGCCGAAGAATGAAGTGAGGCACATTTCTTCTAGTTCTCTAGGACTGAAAACTTTTCGACCCAAAAGCATATTGGCGAACGATGAGTAACCCCAACAAGTCTCCATCGTTACGTAAAACAGTGTAGTTTGTAAAATCTATAAAGAGCGAGGAATCAATGGCGGTTACCTTTATAGTAATTAAAGTTTTACTTAATAACCTAAATGTAAGATATGTTAAAAATCACCTACCCAACCATCTGCGGGTGTATTGGAATCACTATTCGGGATTTTACTCGGATGTAAGCATGTAGGAGGAGATTTACACTCATAACTCTCTGGATAAGTTGGTGGATAGTAGACCTCACGTTTGGTCTTTAATTTTGTAGACGGCTCATCTTTACACCATACTTGAGTCACGAGGAGAACAACTAAAGTTGCCAAGTGAAGAGTTTTCATTTTGGAGACGTTGAGCAACAAAGAATGAAAACAAGAAAATAAATCCTTCTTTGACTCCAATGGAGTAATGAACTTTAATCAATTTCTGCTCACGTTTAAATAGTAATACTAATTAGGTCATAATGGCATGTTTATTACTATTTATATGATACAAATTTATTTGACACGTGAAAGAAACGTAACATCCTATTTTTGGTACCTATTTAATTTGTGTTAGATTTAATATTTATTTTACAGTTTTGCAGAATCAGCAGAATTTTACATCTGACAGGTTCTGTCAGGGCCGTAGCCAGGATTGAAAGTTGGGGGGAGAACAGCAGGAAAAAAAGATATATGCTTTGGTTGTATTATTGTGAATTGAAGCTTTGCCTCGAAATTAGTGAATGGGTGCTATTTTAATGTAATTAACCAGGCTAGTAACTAAAATTGTCATTCGTGTTTATCACACGGTCATCTTACGCTTATAAAAAATCATTTCCGCCCGTAGCGCAAAAAATTAGAACAGAATTAGAAATTGGGCTTATATTAACTGGAAAAAATTTCAATTCGTGCTTAGCGCGAAAAAGTCTTCTACTTTTTCTTATTTTGGAGCAAACATTTATACTTTTGCCTTGGGTTCTGAAAAGAATAAACCGTTTGCCACAGTAGAAAAAAGTTTCTAAAAAGTATCCTTCTAATTCCAATACAGTTACATATTTTATGCATACACATCGCAATGGTGGGGGAAGTGCAAACGTTTGGTATCTGCAGAGAGACTTACTCTTTATTTCTTGGGAACTTTTACAAAACATGACACGCTAGAAATTACAGGAAGTTATTAAAATTATTCTCCGAAATACCAGAATAGAGAATATCACGATCACACATTTTGCTACGTCTAATTTAAGTCTTTTTGTCAATTTTGACATACATTTTAGTTATTTTTTTCTATGAATATGAATATTTAGTTATTATATGCTGCCAACTTGCACTAGCGGCTTGACTCGTTTGCATCCATTGCCGCCTTGCCGCCGTAAGCAGCTTCCAGCCATTTGGTCATATTTTTAAATAAATTGATCACAATTTAATCACCCCGTGATAAGAGTGTGAAGTTATACCAAATTTGGTACACAATTTCATACCAAATTTGGTAACATAGCCTGTTCGTAAATAAATGAGCGATGTGGCTTAGCCTGTATTGCATGATCGCCCTCGTTATATTTCATAAATAGGACAAATACTTTTTGTGCAAATTATGCATTCAATTCCTAAATCAGCAAATTCCAAATTTGTTCTTACTAGCGTAGAGTTTCCATGATATCGCATGCAAATAAGTGTTAATTTGCACTGCTCTATCAATCATAATTTACTTTTTCATTTTTTCAAAAAAATGTCAATTTACAGAAGTAAAACTTGTTAACTGATTTTGAATTCGTAGAATAAGTTTTCAAGTTTTTCCTCTATAAGTATAAACGCTAAGTATGAGTTAAAACAAAATAATACACAAATGGTTAATATAGATACATTTAATTGATAATTGATTGGTTCTAATAGTCAAGCTTGAAAAGTTTAAAATTGAACCATTTATAAAAAGTGAGTGGAGTATTTCCAAGAACACATGCTGTAAGTAAAATATACATTTTAAAAACAAATACAGAAGTTAAAATAACTGATTAAGTTTTATGCTGTCAATAAATATATTAGTAACACTAAAAATTTAATTTTGCATTTCTTGCTTTATTTAATGTTTTTATGAGCCAGGAGTGTTATTCTCGTGTGTCTGTTAAGTCGTCTAGCAACGACATTTTACGAAATTATTGCAAAGTTGATATGTGCGTTATTCTAATGTAGGGTAGCAACCGAAAAATAAAAAAAATTAGTTTGGGGTCGGTGCTTAGCGACAACAGACTTGCTATGCTCATTTAGATCAGAATAACACTCCAGTATTTCAGTATACAGAAATCCGTCATAGATAAACAATGTGATTTTTCGTCTAAAAAATTACAAATTGATTTTTAACGTGCCACATGGCTTAAATTCTGTAAATAAAGTTTGCGTTTGCTTTTTAATAGAGCAGTCTAATGATTGTGTCAGTACTGTGTGGAAGAGATGTAATTCTATTTATGTATACAAGCACGAGGAAATAAACATAATATTTTATCGTTGCAATAGGATTTAATAAGGATTAGTATGATAAGGGTGAGGGTTGGTATGAGGTGGGTTACTTGGCGGTGCTTGTAGTGGAGGTGAATAAGAATTGGGGTAGCTGCAAGATTTAGAAAGTGCTGAATCGGGCTCTGGATAATTTTGCAGCGGAACTGGATAAGTTGGAAAATTGCATGGCAATAATTTTATCTCCGTGGCAGAAATTTTTAATTGATTGACAGCCATAGTCATCACTTGAGTGACCACGCTTTGTTCCAGATAGGGCCGTGTGCTATAAAGTTGAAAATCTCCGTAACGATTGTCAACACACCGATAGTAGACAACCCATGACACGCCGTCAGACAAAACTGGGTAAGAAATCTCATACCCTGTAAATTGATAAATACTCATTTAAATAAGGCAGTTAAGTTTTTTACAATACAAGCATACATTTGACAAATAAACCACCAGGATTTGTACATCACAATAAATACCAGACTTTTTGGCGACTTTCAATAAAAGCTAGGTTGGTGAAGTGGGTTTTATTAAGAAGTAGGAATGACATATGTAGTAAAAAACAGTAAACATTATATTACCTGCTAAAGACAAATCGGTGCCTGAATCACCCTCTGTGAATGTGCTATTATACAAGGAATTATTCAATGTTATACAGCCTAGGTAGATCTGTCTACCGTAGCCACTGTAAGTTGTAAAGTTCGAATCTTCCCCGAAATATGAAGTGAGACACATTTCTTCTAGTTCTCTAGAACTAAAAACTTTTCGACCCAAAAGTTGATTGGCGAACAACGTATAACCCCAACAAGTACTCATCGATAAGTAAAACAGTGTAGTTGGAACAACCTGCAATTAAAACGGATAAGCAATAAAACATATTTTTATTTACAAAATGTTACTTTTGTACAATTTAATCTAATACCGAACATACATCGTGTCTCAAGTTACAAACAATGGCGTATCTACGTATTTGTTCAGCAGGGATAAGTTCATTTTTCGTCATATTTTTGGCTTGGAAGCCTGCCCCCTTGCCTGAAATTTTTGTACCGCATTACAAAATCGTAGATACGCCCTTGGTCATAACAAAAAGTTTTGTACTTGGACAGCAGATCAAGTTTTGGAGTTTTACTATATAATACACAAATAATAAACGCCCTATTTACTTACCCAAGCATCTATAGCTACATCGAGATTCTGATTCGGATTGCTACTAATAGGTAAACACGCAGGGGGATTTTGACAATCATAGTTTGCTGGATTGTTGTAACTGTAGACTTCACGTTTGACCTTTGCCGTTTTAGACGGCTCATCTTTACAGCACACTTTTGTTTCAAGTAGGAGGATGGCAATGATTGTTAGGTACACAGTTTTCATTGTATAGTGACGTTGACGAACGGAAACCGATATGAATTAAATGATATGTATGTTTCGCTATGTAATAATAATGAAAGTTTATTTTTCTTTGCTCCGGTTTAAATAACACTGCAGGATAAGACTGTGGTAGGGGAAGAAATAATATTATTATGCAATTTACTAAGAGATTAGGAAGGATGTTTATATTCTACGTCTTGTTACTTACAACTTACTATTTAAAAATTGTTGGGTTGGATTTTTGTGTTGAAATTTTGCTTGAACAACAAAATTTTAAAGCGGTAGATGGACTATAAATGGGTGGCTGTTTTAAATTTGTTCATTAGTAAATAGCTTGTCCTAATTATGCAAGCTATTTTAGTTATGCAAATTCCAAAAGCAGCTTATACCTCGGTGTACGGTTTTACGATTTGAACGGACAATAGAATTGTTTCTTTCTAAAATTATAATTGATAGTTATTTGTAGTCATGCCGCATAGCGAATTCCTAAATTAATTATTCCTGCATATTTAAACAGAGACGACTGTAAAATTTATAAACTAATTAATAATTTTTTGCAGACACGTACATCTATTTATATTATTATTACGGGGAGCGGGACATAATATTTAGGTATTTTCGATTGTTTTTTTTATTTTATAAGGCTTACTATGATTAGGATGACTGTTTAAATTAGTCGGGTTAATTAAAAAAAAGGTTTTGTTGTGGAAAAGGAGAATAAGAATTGGGTTATTAGCAAGATTAAGGAAGTGCTGAGTCGGGCTAACATTGGTTCAGACCAAATGATGATTGTCAAGTTTAAAACAGTAACAAGTAAAAGTTTAGTACAATTGGTGGAGTATTTTGAATATTTACTTTAAGTTGTAGTAAATTTTTCATACAAATGAAAATGCTAAAATAACTAAATATTTTTTATTCTGTAAATAAATAATTACGTCACTCAAAAATGTTTATTTTGCGTTTATTGTTTTAATTCATGTTTTGATGAGCTGACATTTCTGTAGACAAATATCCAGCGTGCGTAAACAATGTACTTTTTCTCTAAAAACTGCAACATTAAAAATGCATTACTATTTGTAGTCATATAGCATGATAAATTGTAAATCAAATTTTCAAATAGATTTAAACAAGTACGACTGGAAGTTGTGTAAGCTGCTAAAAATAAGTGGGAGACGTGGAAATCAGTTTATGTTTAACATTACGGGGAATCGCTTATAATATTTAGATTTTTACAATTGAATTTAATAAGGATTAGGGTGCATAGGATGACTGTTATAGTGAGGAGGGTTATATTGTTCAGCCGATGTCTGTTGCGGATGTGGTGAATAAGAATTGGGGTAGCTGCAAGATTTCGAAAGTGCTGAATCGGGCTCTGGATAATTTTGCAGCGGAACTGGATAAGTTGGAAAATTACATGGCAATAATTTTATATCCGTGGCAGAAATATGTAACTGATTGACTGCCATAGCCATCACTTGAGTGACCACGCTTTGTTTCAAATATGGCCGTGTGCTGTAAAGTTGAAAATCTCCGTAACGATTGTCGACACACCGATAGTAGACAACCCATGACTTGCCGTCTGATAAAACAGCGGAATTAATCTCATATCCTGTAATTTTTTAAATAAAATCATGAAATTATTTTAAAGCAATATTATATTTTAAAATGAAAGCATGTGAAGGTTTCTGTCAAAATTAATATCAGACATTTATCATCAATATTGATAAAAAATAGGTTGCCTAAGTGGAAAATAAAGCAGTGAAATTTTTTACAATACAAGCATAAATTTGACAAATAAACCCTCAACATTTGCACAATCGCACATCACAATAAATACCTGACTTTTTGGCAAATTTTAATAAAATGAATGGTGAAATGGATTTTATTAAGTAAGAATGAAATATGTAGTAAAAAATGGTAAAAATCATATTACCTTCTAAAGACAAATCGGTGCCTGAGTCACCCCCTATGAATATGCAATTATATAAGGCAGTATTCATTGTAATAGTACAGTCTAGGTAAATCTGTTTACCGAATCCACTGTAAGTTGTAAAGTTCGAATTGTACCCAAAGTATGAAGTGAGACACATTTCTTCTAGTTCTCTAGCACTGAACACTTTTCGACCCAAAAGTTGATTGGCGAACAATGTATAACCCCAACAAGTACTCATCGGTATGTAAAACAGTGTAGTTGGATCAATCTGCAATTAAAGCGGAAACAATAAATCATGTTTTTATCTGCCATAGGTTATTTTTGTACAATTTAATCTAATACCGAACATCGTGTCACAAGTTACAAACAATGGCGTATCTACGTATTTGTTCAGCAGGGATCAGTTCAATTGTTGTCATATTTTTGGCTTTGAGGCGCGGTCTCTTGCCTGAAATTTTAGTGCTACATTACAAAATTGTGGATACGCCTTTGGTCATAACAAAAAGTTTTGTACTTGGACAGCACGTCAAGTTTTAGAGTTTTAATATATAAAACCATGCACAAGTAATAAACGTCCAATTTACTTACCCAAGCATCTATAGCTACATCGAGATTCTGATTCGGAATGTTACTAACAGGTAAACACGCAGGCGGATTTTGACACTCATAGTTTGCTGGATTATTGTAACTGTAGACTTCACGTTTGACCTTTGCCGTTTTAGGCGGCTCATCTTTACACCACACTTTTGTTTCAAGTAGGTGGATGGCTATGATTGTTAGGTACACAGTTTTCATTGTAGAGATGTCGACGAGCGGAAACCGTAATAAATTATTTCAATTGTATCTTTGGCTATGAAATATTAATGAACATTCATTTATCTTTGTTACGGTTTAAAAAACATTGCAGGAGAAGGCTGTGGTATGTGAACTAATAATATTATTATGCAAATTACAAAGAGATGCGGATAGATGTTTATATTCTACCTTTTGTTACTTAGTACTTACTATATAAAAATTGTTTTATTAAATATTTGTTTTCAAATTATCCTTAACAGCAAAAGTGGTAGGTGGACTATAAATGGATGCATGTTTCAAATTGGTTCATTATTAAATAGCACACATAATTTGTACTAATTATGCAAGAATTTTTAGTTATGCAAATTCCAAAAGCAACTTATACAGCTGTATACGGTTTTACGATTTTAACACACAATGGAATTGTTTCGTTCGCTAAAATTATAGTAGATAATTATTTGTAGTCATACCGCATAGCAAATTCCTAAATCAATTACTTATGCATATTTAAACAGAGACGACTGCAAATTGTGTTAACTAATTAATAACTTTTCGCAAATGAGCATATGTATTTATATTTATTATTAAGATGAGCGGCACATAATATTTATGTCTTTCCGATTGTATTTAATAAGGATTAAGGTGATTAGAATGACTGTTATAATGATCGAGGAAAGGTAAATGGATAGAAAATAATCTCTTAGTATAATCCTCATTTGGGATCGGTACACGGATTATTTTTCCTACCGACCTTCGCTCTAAAGTCAAGGTAGAAAAGGTAAAACTGACCATTCAGGGTGGCAAGCATGTTTTCCGTCGTTCGTCTTAAGCTTGTGGTGTAGTTGCATATAACATACACGACATAAAATGAGTGTGCAGCATGTAC
>JABASD010004944.1:0-13838 GCA_019776165.1 Pogonognathellus flavescens | reverse complement strand
ACCCCAAAAGTTTCCAACGAAAAACAAAAATATCGATAAATTCCTTCCATGGGAACATTAATATTATTTTCAAATCGTGCCTTTTTAACAGGTTAAAAAGCCAATTTGATACGTATACGCTTTTTTAAATTTAAAATTAATTTCTACGTATTTTCTATGTATTTAATTATTATATAGGGAAAAACACGTATTTTAATATGACCAATTCAGTCACTTTTTGACCTTTTTGACCATTTTGACCGGTTGGTTGGTTTTAAAAATTCAACACTGGCAATTACTTGCAAAAAACTAACTCCTTAACTCTTTACTACAAAACTTCAAAAGGGCGTTTCAATATTAAATTACAGATTCAATCAATGTAATAAATTTACAGGATATGGATTTCTACATTACAGTTCGGGTGACATTGAGACTTATTGCGACTTTGGATTTTGAATCTATCTAGAATTCGATGTGTCTAGTCAAAAATATAACAATTGGTTGAATTTTATTCCAGAAAAAAAAATCGTAACTTACATTCTCTTCAAGCAAAGCCACACTAATGCTGGTGTAATTCCAAATATTTCATTTATTACACAGATTAACTTTTAGTCGTCCTGTCGTCCTGCATTTTTAGAAGCATTTTTTGCTTACAACAGGAAATCACACATCTACAAATTGAAACTGGTTTATAAATGTTTAGCTGTGTGACTCTCTTCATTCTTAAAACTAATTTTAGAATTTGTGAACTTGTGGGGGCACATCCATTTGGCTTTGACGAGAGACAATTAAAACTATTTCCCAATAAAAGAAATGGCGTAAAATTCATTTGCGGTTTGTTGTGTACAATTTTGCATATTATTCATTTTGTGATACAACTTTTTAAATGGGACGGTGAAAAGGACAAAGTCTACTTTATATTGTGTGTCTGTTTGATATTATTTTCAATATATTTTCTTATTCTCGTCCATTTGTTTGTTCATGCCTACTTCTACGGACCACATGTGATCAACGGAATGATTCAATATTTTATTTCATTTAAAAGTAAGTGCCTACAGTAATTTTAAATTCATTTCAATTCTTACAATTTTTTACATTTCCTATCTTTTCGAATTTTTATATTTTATGCAAAATGTAATGTCTTATCTCATTTTCTTTGTCAGCAATTATTATTAATGATATATCTTTATTGTTTTCACAGATAGTTTCGCGGTTAAACCAAAGTACAATTATGTGGACGGAAGTGAAATATTTTCAATTAGCGTTACAGTAATATTATATGTCGCCGCTATTCTTGTGTCAATTTTAACTATATTTCGATATCCAAAAATTGATTTATCTTACATTATGCCTGAAAAATATCACTCCTTTTGTTTCATAGTCATGTGTAATTTAATATCCATCTGGGCTTTTGTTCAAGGACTCAGCATTGTTATTTTCCATTTGTGTCTTTGCTTGCCAGTATATTTCTCAACGGATCGGTTACTAAAAGTAGAATTTCGACCAAATATGAAAGTGTATTTCACTCAGGATGATTTAAGAAATTGTAGTTCAAACATCCAAGTCCATTATCGTTCGTTGCAAATTATAATAAAATATATACACATTTTCGTCGGAGATTTAATTTTTCCATGCCATTTCGTGTTAAGCAGAATGATAATTTTGGAAAACTTTATTGTAATTAGCAACGGTCTAATAGGTATTTCGTTGATGGATGTAACCCTGTTGGTCGGAAGTTTAATATCATTCGCGTTTTGGTGTACTATTTTAAATTTTGCCAGCCGATTGTCGATACATTCAAAAGGAGTGATTAAATCATGGGAAAACCTACAAAATCAATCTAGGTTTAAAAAACTAGAAATGAAAAAGTTCATAAAATCCTGTAGAGTATTAAGAATTAAAATTGGAAACTTTCAAGTCGTCAAGAAATCTACCGTTCTCAAGTTTGTTGTTCAAGTTACATTAGGAACTGCCAAAGTTTTAATAGCATTTCACCGCAATAAATAGAATGCAATAGTATGTACTGATCATATTGTAAGAAAATGCAAAATAAATGCAATACTGATTTAAACAATGAATTTGTAAGAGGAATTGATTTCTATTTGAACAGCACACATCAAATTTTAATTTCAACTCAATCAAAGAAAGAAAATGCACATTCAAACTTTTAACATTTCTATACGTTACTTTAGGCAATTGTTTTCTTTTTTTACATGAAGCTCCGCTTTACAGATAATTTACTTACTAATAGTAGGAAATTTCAGTAAGAAAAATATTAAACGAATAAGTTACCTGTAGATGGCCTAGCTGTGAACAAAATTTATAAAACTACAGCATGAGTAGTGCACTTGCAACGGAACATGTGTTGTATACGCTTACACTTCGCTACTTGCATAATCGTTAACAGTTCATCTCAAGTTTTTAGATCTTGAATTAAAGATTAAGTTTGGCATCTCTATTTTTGAATTTCTGCCTTTCTCACTTTTTTAAATTAATGCTAAGTAATTCAATCTAAGTTATATACGAATTACACACAATTTCATTGAATACTATTCTTTTATTTTACATTATGCACCCTCCTACCGGTGTACAAGACTACGCATAGAATAAAAACTAATATCATAAAACTTAATGTCATTACAAAACTTTCAATTTCTTGGTATATTACTGTATTATTTAGGAATTTCAAAATGTATCGATACTTTAACCTATAAAATGCATTTAATCGGTGAAATTAATTTTTTACACAGTTGCAATTGAATTTATTTTAATTCTAATTCATACGGTTTCATACTAAACTTAGAACAGTGGTAACTACATACCCTATTCATTAATCAAATGCAGTCGCACTACTATTGCTTGAAAGTCAAAATGACCTTACTATTGGAAGGAGGCAAATCTGCAACTACAGCACTACCAATAAGGGGCTGACAGTTTTCTAAGTACAGTACGTTGTGCTTCAAATCATATAAATCGCAAAAATTATTAAACACTTACCTTCCTAATTACCGTATTGCCGGTATTAGAAGCCGGGGCTTCTAATACCCGTCAAATAATACCCGTCATGTCAAATCCATATTTTTGGAAGGCTTCTATTAAAGAAAGGCTAGTAATAGAGGGAGGTTTTTATTTATGAGTCTGGTAGAATTATCATGCAAAATGTAGAATTATTTGCACTATATCTATATAAAACGTCAAAAACTCTAAAAATATTTTGAGTTTCTTTCTTTGAGAGAAAATATTTGGGGTTTCTATAGACATTTTGACTTTAAACTGTCAAAACTTTGTGGAACACATTCACAATGTCCAGCCCATGCGGAATTTATTTCGTATTCTAACGATCTAACACAGTACGATATGCGACATTTCCCGACATTCAATAGAAGTGCAGTCAAATGAATGGCTCATGTCGACTAACTTGCATTGCAGTGATTGCAATAACGCAACGGGACTGGATTGAGATTACTACTGTTAAGCGCCTGAAAGTATTTTAAATGAATTGACGGGATTACTGCACACTTAAGCCTTTTCAAGCCCGTGTGCGGCAAAATGGGTTATTGGGAAAAATTTGCTGCGTTTTTAAAATGTCATTTTTTGGCCTTTGAGCCCAACCAAACGACTGTAGCCCTCTATGAAAAAATCGTAAAGACGCACCTGTTTACTGTAAAGTAAGTTTGGGTATAATGTAACAGTGAATATGCGATTTGCATTCGTAGAAAGAAGTATCACGTATGTGACATTAACATATCAACTGTGTTAATGCGTAATTGTAGAACCATTTTGATGTATTTAAAAATTAATTTGTTGTTCATTTTCACATGCTGTATGTTAATGCTTTCAAGAGAATTAAGACAGGCAAATAGCTTCCAAAGGGAGCGCACTGTGGTCAAATGTATATCTAACATGCTCTGATGCAACAGCATATGTAAATTTGCACCTACGAACTTATCTTGTCTTCAAATGTTTCATTGACATACTTTGTTGCAAGAGCATATTTAAATATACAATGTATGCCATTTTGATGTGTAATAGTACAAATTGTGTGCCCATCAAGTACTAAAATACCATGAGTGCAATATATTGCATGTGCATAAAATAATTTGACGGACTCTTTATGCATCCAATCAGTTGATCATTATCTCCCTGTAATCAAAGTGCACGATGCTGCAATATGCGCTGAGTGTTGGTACATAAAGCCTACCTATACAATTACTATTATTTTGGAAACTAAAACCATTTTGTCATAAAGGTCAACCTCAATTTGATATTTTATTTATATAAACCAAAAATATTTTCAAAATTGGGAAATAAAGTAAGTCTACATAAGTCTATATAAATAAGTTTACTTACAACAGTAAATAACTTTTCAGAAACATAAATACCGTAACATGTTCAACATTTAACTTATGCTACTTTATTACAGCCGTTTTGAATGGTTTATTTTTATCAAAGATAAATATTGTGAATTACTTTCATGTCTGTCTGTCCGTCTGTCTGTACGCTGACAAACTTTTTCCGCAACCTCTACAATATACAGCAAAGCATACAACAACCTGACTACAATGTCGTACTACCGCTAAAGTCAACACAAGGATACCCAAACCAAATGTGTATCAAATAACCCAAAATTACCCCGATTTTGTCTCAGATGACCCCAAATTGTCCCAAATGTGTCACTTTCTATACATATAGTAGTAAATGGGTTTGGGTTATCAAAATATATTTCAAATATGTTTGCTTCGATAAAACTTAAATCCGTTTCGTAAAAGGGTTTTATTGTTATTTTTCTTTGCTGTATGGATTTTAATTTTTGTGATGTGTGTGTTGCATGTCGAAAATACAGTTCTTAAAATTACACAATATTGATTAGTTTTAAGTAATATTTATTTCTACATTAAACTTTGTGTAATATTGGTTGAGACATACCTACAATTAGCCTTTGTATCTTGTATCTATCTCAAATTTGATGTGCTTTCACACAGATATATAAAAATAAAAATTGAATTTCTTACACACATATATAACCTTTTTGTCCTGCTAAAATTTAGTTGCATTTTTAGCCTACAACAAGAAATACAATAAATTATAATTCTACAAATTGAAATGTTTTAAAATGTTTAGCGGCGTGACTGTACTCATTCTTAAAATTAATTTTAGAATTTGTATCTTTTTAGGCGCACATCCATTTGGTTTTGACGAGCAGCAATTAAAATTATTTCCCAATAAACGCAATCGCATTAAATTCATTTGCGGTTTATTGTGCACAATTTTGCATATTATTCATTTTGTGATACAAATTTCGAAGTGGAATGGCAAAAAAGAAAGAGTCTACTTTATAATGTGCATTTGTTTGTTATTATTTACAATATATTTTCTTGCTCTCATTAATATGTTCTTCCATGCCAATTGCAACGGACCACATGTGATTAATGGCTTAATCCAATATTTTCTTTCATTTAAAGGTGAGTACAAATATTAAAATAAAATTATACGTATATCAATATATAAACAAATATAAATATCTATTCTATCATCTCGTTTTTAATTCTGCACACTCTTGCCTTGCTCATTGAAAAAAAAGTGGGAGAAAATGGCGTTTGGAACGCTTTGCATATAATTCAGTGGGTACGTAATTTATTGTAAATGATTTTTTTTAATATATTTTTAACAGAGAAATTCGTGGAGAAACGAAAGTATAATTACTTGGACGGAAGTGAAGTATTTACAATTGTTTCAACGGTGGGATCGATTTTCCTAGCTACTCTGCTATGCATTGTAACTTTATTTCTACATCCATATACTCACGTGTGTCATATTATTCCTGAAAAATATCTAAACTTCTTTACTATACCTATTTTCCATTTTGTTTCTATAAACTCTCACTTGCAGTGTTGGAGTTTAATCAATTTGCATTTTTGTGTTAGCGTACCTGTTTATTTTGCCACAGTTCAACTTTTAAAAGTAGAATTCAGACCAAACCGAAATTTTTATTTAACGAAGAATATTTTACGAGAAAACAATTCAAAGGTTCAAGTGCATTACCGTTCATTGCAAATCATACTCAAGTATATTCATATTTTTGAAGGAAATATTATTTATCCCATACATTTCTTGGCAGGCAAATTGGTAATTTTGATAAATTTAGTCATAATTAAACACAGCCAGGCCGGTGTGACCCTGATGGATTTAACAGTATTGTTGGGAAATGTATTTACAGTAATGTTTTGGAGTACAATATTATTCATATGTGGGAAAATTCAAAAATATTCTAGTGGGTGTATTAAATCGTGGGGAAACGTAAAATGTACATCAATAGTAATGGAAAAAGAAATCAAAAAATTCCAAAGGTCGAGTAAAATTCTAACAATGAAACTTTCAAGCTTTTCTGATATAGATAAATCAAGCGTTCATAAATTTATAATGAAAATAACTTTAGGCACGGCGAAATCTTTAATTGCATTTAATCGAAGTAAATAATTTGAAATGTATTAAGCAAACGTTTAACTCAAATTATGGGAAACACAAGCAAATAAAACTTAAATCTTGTTGTTACGTTGTTTGCTTGCCTCTTTAAATGTCCAATTCATATTAATGTACGCAAAACATATTTATTCGCGCTAGTTTTCGTTTCATTTAAAGGATTGTAGCATTAAGGCAAATTAATGTTTGATAAATAAGCATATTTTATTCTTACTTGAAACAAGTAAGAAAAAACGATAATTGCATCATAATTGAAACTAATAAAAACTATGATTATTTTAAAATGCTTAACCATAAATTCAAACTATTAAATAATGCTTTAATTTTTTAATTTCGAATAAATATTTGAATTCTTTTTGCACTTCTTTTCTGTGTGGTTTTATAAACTCCCTATTAAAATACATCAAATTGTAAACCTGGTTAAAAAGATTTCTGCACATGTCATAGAGATAAGTAATTATGGAAATACTATTAGGTTATACAAAATGCAAAAGGACCTCCGCACGCGCTTACATGTGGTTGCTTCAGCCTTAGCCTTAGAATATTATCAATTGAATCGCTGTGTGTGGTTTCTTAATATGTCACGATATCTGGAAATTCAATTTAGTCCTCCCAAACGCTGTAGTTACGAATTAAAGTTTTACATCTGTCCTTCTTTAGAAGGACCAAAATTCACTTCTGGTTTCAGTGGATTAGCAAAGAAATGAGCAGCAAACTAAGCAAACCTGTAGCTATCACTAAAATACATCTATTTTAAAATGATATCTTTAATTTTAATGAAAAGGAGCATGTTCTAATTACTGTAACTACGATTTCACTGTTACTAAAACATTGAAAGGCATTCCATCCTATTTATTTATAAGCCTTTTGCAATATCTTTTACATGTGGAATTGTAGTGGAACAAATAACAATCAAAAAATATGAGGTCGTCGAAATTGAAGGCGAAATCAGTACCAAAATTCAAGGCGATCCAAAAGAAAGACCACTATTAGACAGGCATTTGTCTGATTATGTAAAAACGGTGAAAGCGTCCGATAAAAAGGAAACGGCTGACAAAATCTGATTTTGTTGGGTTGCTCATACTTGAATATTTTTATATCATTGAATTTATATATCCTTCTTTCTAACCATATTTCAAATTTTGACGCTTTGATATGCTTAGCGGTGTAACAATCAAAATCATTAGAATTAATTATAAAATTTGCATTTTCGTTGGGGGTTTTCCGTTTCGTTTGGGGAAACATTCATTGAGTTTATTGCCTGATAAAACCAATTGGATAAAATTTATTTTTCTTTGCTTACTCATACTTTTCCATGAATTATTTTACGTTATTAAATTGGTACGGTGGGAGGCTCAAAAAAATCACTTATACTTTCGTCTGACTTTAATGGTTTCCTTGCATGCTTTATTTTCCATTATTTTTGTCAACATGTTGGTGCAAGTGTACAATTATGGACCGCACTTGATAAACAGTTTCATTCAATACCCATTAGCGTTAAAAGGTTAGTAAAGCCATTTTAATTAAAAATAATATTTCTAGTCAGGGATGAAATTGAGAAAGAGAGAGACATAGCTTCCTTTTAAAAGAAATAAGACCATTGGCAAAACAAGTCTCATTGTTGTATATACGTGTGGGCACTTAATTTTTAACGTTCACATATATTTACATTTCTAGTGTACGCTTAGCCGATTTAATAATTGCATTCTATAAATAAACCCTTTTTTTGACACATCGGACTTAATAAAATCTCATACGGGTCCTCATTATAAATTTTTTAAATTTAAACCCATTTTCTATTTAAAGTATGGAAAGCGACACATTTGGGACATTTTGGGGTGATCTGAGACAAAATCGGGGTTATTTTGGATGTTGTGAGACACCTTTGGGTATCCTTGTGTTGATTTTAGTGGTAGCACCACACTGTAGTCCATGGAAGGTTGTTGTTAATTTTTTTTTGTATGTTGTAGAGGTTGCGGACAAAGTTTGTCCGCGTACAGACAGACAGACAGATAGGAAAGCAATTCTCAATAAAACCTATTAGGTTTTAATAAATAGTTCAAATAAAATATGAATTATACCTTTGATAGAAAAATTTGTGGAGAAAGAAAATTTGGATTATCAAGACGGAAGTGAAAAATTTTGCTTCGCGTCCACAGTAGCAACATTGCTGTTCACTACTCTTGTTACGGTTTACCTTATTTGCGACTTGGGAACTGGTTTACAATTACACACTGCATTGCCTACACATTGCCAAACATTCTGGATCAAACTTTTTTGTAATCTGCTAACTAGCTGGACATATGTGGGTGGGTTCACTGTCATCAATATGCACTTTTGTATGGTACTACCGTTTTATTTTGCAGCGGTGCGAATTCTTAATGTAGAACTACGACCATGTAAAGAAAAAAAATGCATAACCAAACCTGCTCTTAGGTTAAATTCGCAAATTCGAATCTGCTATACTGCGCTGCAAATAATGCTAAATCAATTGCAAATTATATTTGGTGATTTATTTTACCCAATACATTTCGCAACATGTAAAGCAATTATTATAATGAATTATATTGTTATTAGTCACAATCAATCTATCAAAACGTTGCTAATTATAATCCTATTCATTGGAAGCGTACTTGCAGTTGTGATATGGAGCATAATATTAATAATTTGTGTTAGAGTGGCAAAGTATTCAAAATCTGCGATTAAATCGTGGAAATATATGAAACATAATACCAATGCAGAGAAAATGTGCATGATCAAATTCACAAGGTCTTGTAAGGCTTTAAACATTAAAATGGGAGAATTTGTTTACATTGACAAATCAACCGTTCGCAAATTTCTTCTTCTGGTGACATTAGGGACAGCAAAATCTCTACTTACTTTTCGATAGAGAGATTAAATATTGTTCATCTGCATTTGTCTCACTGTTGGATTTTGTTCGTGTATTCTACAAATAGAATATATAATATAATATATAATAATATAATATAATGTAAATAATGTACTCTACGAATAAAAATCTAAGTTAAATCCTCTGGTGGAGACCAATTTTCTGTGTTGTAAGTTGATTAGATTCGGACAATAAAATCATTACATTACGTTACTAATGAAATATCGCATTTCTAATTGTGCTTATAAACCATTATCTGTCTATACTACCTCATAATTACTAATACATATTACATATACCTATAATACATTATGTATACGCTAGCATTTTAATTATTAGCAATTCCATAATGTATAGTCTGCAATGTTAAGCATAGGTGCACTTAGCCAGATTTCGTGTCTGATAAGAAATGTTCAATGACTAATAGGATTCAGACCCAGCGGCGTAACTTGCCAACCTGCCGCCCCGGTGCAAACTCTTGCCTTGCCGCCCCATTGTGTGTGTGTGTTATTGCAGGATCCCATTACCATTGTATAGATAATGCGACTCTCTTCTCGGGCCAGTAAGTCCCACTTGACTGCATTTTTCACCGTCGTTTTTCCGACATTATTATTATGAACATGACAGACTACCATCTCAAACCTACGGATTACAGATTTGAGCATTTGGTAGTCAGTCAATGGTCAATAATATTCATAATCAGTATAGGCTAAACTACACAGATTAGATATTAGACTAATTAGATTTATTTCCTGCATCTCAGTCAACTCAATATGCAGAACCAAACATAGAGAGAAGCTGAGCCTGGCATTTAACTACTAAGAACGTCTAATACATTCCCTTCTTCACAATACTACATAGATAAGATTAGAATATTACCATAGGCCCGTGGTCCTCACATCAAACATACAGCAGATACGTTGTAGAGGACTGCGGGCGTCTGACTTTTTCTTGTCATCTAAGACACTGTGAATTTACCAGTGACCGTGGTTTACGATCTCAGGATAGCTGATAGTAAGAATTAATGTCTAAACCACCAAGCTACCTTAGGCTGGGACTTGCCGCCCTATTACAGCATATAGTACTATACTAAGGTTCCATTGAAACATAAATGTGAACTCAAAATTGTCAACAGGTTTGTCACTAGAATGGAAGTTTGGAGATGATCATGCGCATAATTTGAGTATTTTAGTGCACATTTCCGCTTCTAGCGCGAAAAATTTGAGCAAAATGTTGGCTAAAACGAATCAAAAACGTAATATTTGCGCGCGTAGCGCAAAAATTTTGACATTATGTTGTTATTTTGGAACCAAATTTTATATTTTTGCTTTGTTTTTGGAAAAAATGAAATTTCTGGAAAAGAAAGGAGAGCAAATACCCGGGTTAATAAACAGTTTATGCTTTCACTCCTTCACTAAGTAGATGTTAATTCGCGCGTAGCGCGAAAAGTTATAGCAAATTTAGGTTGAAATATGGCAAAAAGGCACTAAATGCGCGCGAAGCGCGTAAATTTTGGCGATTTTTTGCTATTTTTGAGACATGTTTTGCCTTTTCCCGGAATTTGGGGGGAGGGGGGAGAACGTGGCCTCAGTGCCCACCCCTCTGTTTACGTCCTTGTTAATCTGACACATACAGCGACAGCTGCATTTGTCTTTATTTATTGAAAACGTCCAGGGTATCGAAGTTTTTTTAACGAAATGTGACAATCCGGTCAGGCTTCTGATTTTAACACGTAAGTTAAAGTGTAAGTAAGTGTATAAAATATACCTAAAATGTTTTACGCAGTTCGCATGTTTATTAATTTATGCCGGGGTTAGGGTTGGGGCGCGGCGGCTTACCATAAATACATTAATACGTCCGTAACTTTGAGTGGCTTGTTTTCATTCTGTAATAAAAATATAATTATTAGGGTGATGTGCTGTACATGTACCACAACTTTTTTATTTGTGATCTTCTTTAAAATGACATACAAAATTACTACTATTATTAAATTTCAAAGTTGTAAATAGTAAGAAATTACAATTGCGAAAGAGAGAATTATGCTAATTGAGTAAATTTTAAATATTGCAATATTGTAAACTCTTTTCATGAAATTTAACGAGACATTTTTATCAGCCGCCGCTTGCCACCCCTAGACCCTGCCGCCCTAGTGCACTTGCACCGTCTGCACCGGTGGTTTTTACGCCACTGTTCAGACCTCTCTCTGGTGGATAGAATTCTCAATCTTGCGATATTAGATGGCGATTTTCGGCGCCGCCGAAATATTTCTTGGTCTTTAATGAAAAATTAGGAAAACCTTATATTCAGTATATATAAATAATTTTCTTGTTTTTACCTGATGCGAGTATCAAGTTTTTTGTGCATAAAATCCAGAAATGATTTATATCCACAGGGAAATTTATTATTTGGATGTAGCAAAGTTTTGTACACCAGTGTGAACTTGCAATTTCTGCGCTTCGACCAAGAGCTCTCCCGTTTAAGTTACGTACTGTAGATATTAGCCACCGACATTAATATTCTTCCCAGAATGTTATACTACAACGCATTTTTAGAATGAGAAATTCTGTTCTGGTGCACATTTTCTCAAAATAAATACGCCTAAATGGCTATAACTACATCACTAACATTCCCCTATAATCCTGATAAACATGATGCCGTGGGACAAATTATAAACGTTAATTAATGTTTCACTAATTAAACAGTTTTTGCTAGCTGGCTGTTGCGTTGTACAATTTAATTTAATTTGTGGTGAAGTTTAATTGGGCATCATATCATGAAATGCAGTTACAATAAATGTGCACATAAGTAATATAATATTTAACATCTATTAAAACCTGCACATGTTGCACTTTACTTCATCGTGTATTTAGATAGGTACTGACACGAACGAAAGTAATTAATTCTTCAATTACTCCGAGCCAAACCAACTAATCATTGTACGTACTAGTAAATACTTCAGTTCGTAATACAGGCGGTTAATAAGTAGCGTGTATCGTGTAATTAATAATTTGAAACAAGAAACATCTTTTGTGCATCAAACAACTTTATTACTTTCTCTATAAATATTGCTCTCAGAATTCTTGAAACCATGTTTGGGTAGATGCATATTATGATACCTCTTCCAAAATCCGAAAATGCTTTCTATACAAAATGAGTAATGATAAGGATAGACACAGTTAAATTCTATCAAACAGATAACGGAGTTCCTACCAATTTTGAAGTGGGCCAAAAAAGATTTTGAGGAACTCTTAACGATTTTCATTGAGTTTTATTTTGCGAAACTTTGCTGGTTCGGAAAAAATACGTTTTTATTATTTCGCCCAAGCGAGTAGCGTTGGTCATATTTCGACTGAAAAAATATGCAGCGCTCGCTTGGGGAAAATATTTTCCTTTCAAAATTTGTTACGCGAAACATGCAAAAGAAGTTCATCAATTGATATTATTGATGGCTTGTAAACATAGAAAAAGAGAAACAAAATGTAGAAACAGGAAATAACGCCGACAATATGCGAATTGTTGAATATAATATATACGGTGATTTGAGTCTCTATTTGAGTTGAGGAATTGGTATGATATGCAAAATATCACAAATAATTCAACTGTTTTCCAGCATGCACGTAATGTTGACATGCAATAATGATTCGGATTGATAACAAAATTGCATTTCAGTTTCCATAAAGTATTGGGATGGGGGTGGACAAATATTGACATAGGTGTTGACCAACAGTGACATTTGTTGACATAAAAGGAATGGGTCCAAACAAAAAGAGGTTTTGCTGACGTAATATGTGTATGACCCCTAATACATATCCATTAAAAATTATTGTTACTTAAACTCTCTGTTAACCCAAATTGTATTCTTTGCATACTCAGATTACGGTCTACAAAACTTTTCAAAACTTTTGCTATTATTCTTGGTAAACCGACGTTAAGAGATATGAACGGATAGATCCGTGCATTCTGCATTGAATAAAATCTTGCATTTGCATGCAAGTTCGAGGTCTGATCAATATTCAACCTTTTATGTAAGTGCTTGATGCTGTCATATGTTGACATTTTTGCAATCTAAGCAAGCCGAGTTTCACATACGTATGAATCGAAGCAATTCGTCCACTTCGTTGCTGCTGAAGCCCCGAAAATACTAATTATATAACACGAGATCAAGTCAAGTTGGTTTTACTTGTAATTCAGAACCACTGGGAGTATTCAATTGGACGCCACTTTAAATGAAATGCTGGAATAAAAACTAGAGAAATGCGAAGAGGAAAGCGAAAAAGTTTTAATATTGTAATCACGTTAAAATAGAAAAAGCATAGATTTAAAATGCAGATTTCGCCCGCTACAAACAAATTATTTCAAAATATTCAAATTTTTGCAAAGAGATTTCAAAATAAACCATTTGCAACGGTGCAATAAAGTAGCGCAAGAATATAATAGTATTAACTAACGATAAGTCGCCAAAGTGGTTGTCAAATAAGTTAGCAGCAGA
>JABASD010004943.1:0-13846 GCA_019776165.1 Pogonognathellus flavescens | reverse complement strand
GGCGCATCTAATGAATATGTAAAAAGGTGAACTATTAAAATAATGTCAAGTGATTCATTCGGCTTCTAGAGATTTATGCATATCTGTATAATGTATACCCACTGGGTAATGTGCAAGTTTTATTAAACTGTTAAAAACGAATGCATCCAATGGTTCAAATTTTTCGAATTCCTCAAGACAATGACCAGTACCATTGATACCCTTGATTATTTGGTTTAATTACCTCGTAGTATATGTTTTACAAAGGATTTGAATTTTTTAGTTTTATAATAATAATTTCTTCAATAATAATATTGTGTTTACAAATGTACATACATACATTACATGCATCTTATGGCATATAAAACCATTTACAGAGATGTATAATAAATTCGAGATTTTCACTGGAAAGCCCTGTATAATGAGAACGAAGTAATAGTCTACTGACAGTTTATTGTTTTGTGAGGACTCTCAAGAGAACAGTGTCATCTAGCTACTTATACGTTATTTAAATATTAGCAAACACTGCCAATTTTTCGGACAGTTTTATTTCATTGTTCATTCATGTAACATACTTCACAATTTACAGAGACGAAGAATTTTAACACAGAGTACAAACAATGGGTGAATTTTATGTACCTACAATTACAATGATGTTAATTTTCGAGATTTTTAGGTATGAAACCCAACCGGAGCAGGTACTACAAGCTAAACCCAAACCAGCCCTCTAAAGAATTTCTAGGTAGGAACCAAACCGGAACAGTAAAAGTCATACTCAAACCGGTACCAAAAAAAATATTTTGAGCAAAATTCGTTGTAAAATCCCAAAATTAGCGAAAAAATATCAATTTTTGTTGAAATCGGTGACATGCAATTTTGTACAAAAACTACACATTTTATGACTTTGTCTACCGCGTTTGGTAGAGCCGTCACTAAAAAAAAGGAACCGGGACCATTCCTAGAGGAATCTGACCAAACCGGGAACATTCGTGGAGCAACCAGACCAAACCGAAACCGGCTTTTGTTCGAAATTAAAAAAATAACTGTGATGGTTTCGTTCCGGTTAACCATTGACACCTCTGAATTAACCCTCTAATTATTTTCCGACTCTGAATAAGTAAGCACTTACTTATTCAGAGTCGGAAAATAATTTATAGGAACGTTTTGACAATCTCTGTCATTATATTTGTCCGTGTCAGTGGTGCATTAACATAGAATGCATTAATTTAAAGCATTCAAACTTTGAGTACGTGTTCTTAAGGCCAAGTTAAAAAATTATGGGGTCATTCGTTGACAAAGCAAGATATGTGATTCATGACATAACATGTATGTGAAAAAATTCGATTGTTCTGAATAAATTATTATAAAATGGGACTTCCGATTACTTCGTTCGATCCACCGTCTTCCGATGGTTTATTATTTGTATATCATGCTTTGAATAAAAATAAAACAACGGCATGTTTTTAATTTACATGTATTATAGTCTCAGTGTGGGAGCTGGGCAATAAATGTTTAAAAAGGTAAAGCTCATAACCATTTTCTACATAATAGATCTACATAGATCTACATGCTTGTGTTATTAAAAATGTATATGTACTTTCTAGTTTCCACCAATATAGTATGAACACCTTTCGATAAAGACTCAAAGTTCACATTCTGGAATGAATGAAAATTACGGGTTTAATTTCGTTTTTTGTTTAGCATTTGAGGCAGGGGATATAAACGAAAGTTTCTTAGTCAGATAGTTCTCTACTGATGACATCAATTATATTCCAGTCTGGCGTCCCGGATTTCATGGAGTGGGAGCGACGTTTCCTTTATGTACTCTTTCGGGAAGCTTGCACATATGCACCTCAAGGAATGCAGCTTGAGTTTTTATCTACACACCATCGTACACATGTAAATCAAGGGGGCTCGCAGGGATTTTGCCTTTTTTGAGGATTTCAGCCTCTTTTGTCATATTTCGGCGTCTGAGTCTCCTAAGACGACTCGAGCCACCATTACAAATTTCTAGTTATGCCCTTACTGTATTGCATTTGAAAAATCGGTACCCAGTAACCCTAACCCTGCATTAAGCTTGCGAAGGGCGCAATTAGGAGAGAGGCTCGGTGGTTTCCATAAAATTCCACAATAAAACGAAATATTGGAGACCGCAAATATGAAATGAGTCAAACAGGGAAATTTTGTTTTTCAGGCAATTTGGCATTTTAAATGTTATGATGGTAATGTAACTTATGTTTAATATTTGGGTATTGAACTGTGTCTGGCAAGTAAAGAAACTTAAAATCTTAACGGAATTTCATAAAGGTCAGCGTATGATGAAATTCATGTTACATCAGTATTTGAACTTCTAATCTTCTGGATGGATCTCAGACAAAAAATTAGCAATTAATTTACGTTCCGTTTTCCGGCATATAGGGAGGGGGGCTAAGGCCCAATTATTAGTCTATATATTATACGTAGACACGCCCGTGATGGGCATTATGATGCTAGTTGTAAGCTACACTCATGTGCTACTTGGAACGGGCTGCTCGGCTACTACTGTAGCTATAATATTTAATATGCCACGACACATCAATCTATCCAAAATTACTCAATCTTTTTCCATAAATTACATTTCTGCTTCAACCATATAATAAGACATGTGAATTAAAATATATTTTTCATTTCATTCAGTAATAAAGCGGCCAAAACCGGGTGTAAATAAACAACCTAGTACGTAGTCTCGTGATAAGATTTCCCACTATTTCCAAATAATAATATAAAGTTATTTTTACAAAGATTTGGCGTTGCTGGAATTCAATTGTTACATGGGAGTGTGTCTGTTTCATCGTTTTTGCTGTAGCAAGAAAACTACTAAAATTTACCAGTGATAGTTTCGTACTATACAACGAAATCAAAGGTCATCACCGATTTAATTTCGTCATTTAAGTTTGCAGATTATATACATATAGTACTAATTGAATTTACTAATTTGTAATTTACTAAGTAATTCACAATGGCCATTGGCGACACCTTTCAAATTAGTATCATGTCGCCAATAAAGGAGTTGACCGATTGACCATATCTTCGAACTTAACCTTACACTTGATTGACAAAGCCAAGCTTTTGTGAGTACCAAATTTGGATCAATTAGCAATTATCTCAAACCATTCTTCATTCTTGAGTTCCCGTGAGGACAGACGGTCAAACAGACACGAATTTCATTCCCATGAAACAACTACATTGTAACAAGTCTACAGAACAGGAATTCTTTTACACCAATTTACGTGGTGGCCGCGAATTTCTGATTTCTACTTCGTGGTGATTTCTTGTAAAAGGAATCGAACCAGCCAGCCTGAAACAGTGTTAAATTACAAATGCTTTTTGTTTTCAGTTTTGTGCGTACTGATAATTAAATAAATAAATGAAGGAAAGTAAATCTATAAATTTATTAATCATTTTGTAAGGTAGTTTATAAGTTTCATTGAATCCAGTGAACAGTTGAGTTGCGGTACCCGCAGCCTGTAGTGTAGTAGTGAGTTTAATACAGTCAACTACGGCAGTCCGGTTGTTCTGAAGTCAAAAACGAAAGCCAGGTAAAAACTACGGCTGCTACTGCAACCTACTTCCAACTTCATACAGGTAATCAAATTAAATAATATTATCCCCCGAGATTTAAAGTTAATACATAATATTAACTAAAAAATATCTGTGGCGAATATTATCCACCTTTAAACGTACATAGTAAGATCATAGCGGTTGTAAGACTATCAACTATAGGTAATCAGTTCCACACTCTGCTGACGTGTTTACAAAAACTTTAAACACATCAGGTTGAACAACGAAAGTTTTTAATCATAACATCTAAAAGAGTTATTTATTTAATAATCATTTGTAATTTGGAAATATTGAATTTTACAGTAGCATCAAGTTTAGTCAGCAGAAAAGCAGCAGTACACACTATCAACTATACAATATGCCTAAAAAGAAGACTGGTCAACGGAAGAAGGCTGATAAGCAAAAGCTCCGTCAAAAGAACATAAGAGAGGCTAAAGATAATCGAAGTATTGTCGAATGCCCTTGTAATTCTGTGATGGAATGTGATCGATGCAAAAGAAGCCAAAAAAACCGAGCTTTCTGCTATTTCTGTCAAGCTGTTCAGCGATTGCCACAGTGTGCACAATGCGGAAAGGTTAAGTGTATGCTGAAGACTGGAGATTGTGTTGTTAGACATGCGGGAGTTTTCACTACCGGACTGGCTATGGTGGTAAGAAATTGTAAAAAATTGTAAATATAATTGCTCGCGGAAACATTTAATAATTTCGAAATCATTGAGACAGCATTATAAGTTATTTTGACAATTTGTACATCTAAGGGAGCTGTTTGCGACTTTTGTGAAGCTTGGGTGTGCCATGGACGAAAATGTTTATCTACACATGCTTGCACTTGTCCATTGACGGATGCTGTTTGCACTGAATGTCAACGAGGCGTCTGGGACCATGGTGGTCGACTTTTCAAATGTTCATTTTGTAACAACTTCCTTTGTGAAGATGACCAGTTTGAACATCAAGCGTCTTGCCAAGTTCTGGAGGCCGAAAACTATAAATGTCAATCGTGTAATCGACTGGGTCAATACTCGTGCCTGCGTTGTAAGATCTGCTATTGCGACGATCACGTTAAGCGTAAAGGATTCAAATATGATAAAAACAAGGCTATCCCTTGCCCCAAATGCAATTTTGAAACTTCTATAACCAAAGACTTGAGCATGTCAAGTAAGTATATGTGTTTTTTATCTGTACATTCCAAAATAGAGGTGTTTAGAGTGTAACGTATATCTGTGGCAGTGTAAATTGGATTGTAACTGTAAAATTCATTTTTGTTTAGCTCGGTCTCATAAGTTTGGTCGTCAAGGTGGAACCAACGAAGATGAAGACGATGATTATAGTTATGGAGAAGGAGCCGGTGGCTTTAGCTTTGGTGGGAAAACAGTACCTATGTCACGTTATGCACAAGGCGATGATGACGATGATGATGGGGATGAGGATTACAATGGTAAATGAATTTTTGTTATAATAGAGTTGTAATGATGCAAACCACAAAATCTTCTTCTATGTAATTTTAATTAGTTTATGATACTTCGCATTTCATTTTCGACGTGAATAGAAAATACGTCGTTGAATTTAATTCAGTTATCCACTATTAGCTATCTCACTCAATAATATTATTCAAAGATAATTACATATTAGTGTGTGGAGCTTTGAATTTGAAGAGTACACGATGGGAATGAATAGCTTATTGATAATAAGTTCCTTTCAAATTAAACATTTCACTGAGGTTATGTTATGATTGAATTCATCAAACAGATTTCATTACTAGACCAGCTTTGTCTATTCTTCAGCCTATTGTAGCTTACCTACTTGAAACTAATCCACTTGAAAGTTTCTTAAAAGAGACTTTTTGATCACATCATGCTAGAGAATGTCAGAATGTCTGTTTCCGATTTGAATAGCACCACACCATTATTACACCGAAACTAATTAATGAACCATGAAAAGTAAATTGTGCATGACAGATTGTGGTCCACTTAAAAGTAGAATAGTGAGTTTATTGTAATTATAAAGTACTCCCGAATTTCGTAGCAACGCAATTTATTTCCATTATTGAATTGAAAGAAAATCGCATATGAATGACATGCATGAAGTGTTTACGCAATAAAGCACTAAACTATCCCATGAAATATTTGTTTATTACAGATGATGATGATTCAGATGAAGAAGATTCTGATGAAGAAGAGGAAGAAGATGAGGAAAAGCCAAAGGAATAAACTAGTTGGAAGAATCTACAAGATGAACGTATATGTTTATTTTAGGCACGTACTAAACAGTTAAAGCAAACTTTGTGTAATGTAATATTATGAAGTAAAAGTCGAAGCGTTTACGTCAATTTATTTAATACCTCTCTTTAATATTTTTGTTATTTAATTCAGTTTTTAACATTGCATGTGAATGTTTAATCTTTCAAGCAATTCATTCCAACCATCCATATTTCAACAATGTATTAATGTTATGATGTGGCAATGTTAAAGATTGACGTATGCATGTCGATTGATTTGTCCACTTTGCCTTTATTGATGAAAACTGCAACATTTTGTACTTTGATATCTTTTGGATCAATAACCAAAAGTGACAAAATTGAAACTTTTGATATTGATATTTTGCTATTGCTATGAGTGGCATAAATGGAAATAGTGAGGTTTCTGAGTTTATTGTAACTATTGTACACATTGACAAATGCCTACGTATTAAGCTGATTTTGATTAGATTGCATAGGTCAGAAATATTAGTATTAGTTATGGCCATGTCTGGTTTACCCTGTAATGTGTCTTTAGTTGCCTCAATAAATATTATAATATAATATTATAAGTGCTATGGTATCTTTCCACAAAAACATTTTTAAATTCATAAAGTGTGGAGCAGAAATAATAGATTTAGATCCGGAGTCACTTTTGAAAGTGTCACTTACATACGCTTACGCAACGTCGATATATTTCATTTTCCAGTGATATCCCTGGATTAAAATATGATGGAACAACGCATTCAGTGTACGATCCTGCATTTCATGGCAGAGTAAGCACAAAATACGTGCAAAATACCAAATATATACGCACCATCGTTGCATTGCTTTCATAATATTTGCTCTAACTATTCATTAGGATGTCGATAGAAATTATTTCACGCCTCTTTTCTCTGCCTGTATGTTGTGAGACATCTTATTAATTAATCATATTTCATTTGATTCACGTCTACTTAGGAAAACATAGGGCTACAATGAATTGGGTAATATTAAGCAAATTAGCTCCACTCCATTAAAAAAAACATATATATAAACAGAGAATGTCACGTGTGCATTCAATTTTCTGAATTCATCTTTTCGACTTAGTTTCCGAGAGTGGTTTATCTTCCAGATTTTCTAGGAAAAGGAATTACTGGCCTTTACTCTCCGGTTTGTAACAAAGTGAGTAAATATCTCAAAAACTATATGGTTTGGATCTCAAAGGTTTCCGTTTATGCATATCTTTCAGTCTTAAAGAAATTGAGACTGAAAGCCATTCCACCAACCCCATTATTCTATGATTATACATGAATGGCACATTGACAAGTGATAACTTATTTTTTCAGTTTTTAAATCTTCATATTTGAATAAATGAGGCGCAACAGTAAGCAACCTGCAACAGTAAGCAGTTACAATACCATGTGGCATCGAGTGCCTGTCATGCGTTAAATCTCTTCAATAAAAAAAAACACAATTTGAATGTCACTTTACTAAATTTAATACTATTAAGCGTGTTGTTTATTGCATATCCTTCTCTACATAATTATTCAATAAGCATAAGCTCGAACTATCAGAAGATCTAAGTCGTAGTTTTACTACATAAGAGTCCACATTTTTACTAAGGTAGATATTGCAGTACTGTCTTTAATATATCAATAAATCATTATATACCTTGCATCATACACTATTCTCATACAAAATTAGGTAATTCTATTCTAACTCTTTCGGGTAAATAATAAGAAAAATCCGAATTTAATACAAGTGTGGAGTGTGCATAATAGTATATTTGATTATGTCTTCAATGACGAATAATTATTTGATTTCAAACAATAATTTCATTTCTATGTTTAATGACAATTACTTTTATTTACTTCATTCTCATTATATTCTACTGATCTTTCTTATCTCTAGTTACAGAAAAAAATAACTGACATATTAGTTTTTTCTAATGATGCATTAAAGTCACCCATATAATAAACAAGTTTAACAAAATTTTGTCTCCAAATGTACGTTTTACTTAACATAAATTATCTAAATAATCTTGTTCAGGATAATAAGGAAACTTATCCAGTTATAATAGAGGGACTTACGTCATACTTAATCCAGATCTTCAAGCGGAGCTAGAAATCAAACAAAGGTAAAGTAAAATATACATCATTTTTCGATTCTCGATATACATGATGACCGAGTATAATAAATATAATAAAAAACAATTTACCCAATAATTCGCAAACTTGTTTTGAGACTGACTCCTTACTAGCACGAATAGTGAGCCGATACATCTAAATCAGAAAAAAACATTATTTTACGTCTTTAATATGATACACTGTAATTTGTGGTTGAAGATAAAAGAGTCTAACAGACAATGTACAACTATTTTCATTTTGTATTAACAGGTTTCCAAACCAATTTGTTTCATAACACACATTTCTAACCTGTGCTTGTTTGTTCGGCTCCAAACGAAGAAGACATCCTATCTGTTGAGTTCTAGTGTGAAGAATAGCAGCGCAAACAAAATTATCAGGGTTAGGATCGATACCTCTCAGAAGCTGCATTCCGAATCCCGTCAATTTAGATGCCATAGCAGAATTGTCCATAGGATTCATAGCTTTAAATATTTTTTGCGTCTCCTGTTGAGCACTAAGCACCAAAACAAAACATTATTATAAGCAAATTGAACTTCTAGGATGTTTGGATTACTTACAACAATTTTGCCTATAATATTAACTCACCCTCCTAAATTTTTCCATCGAGCAAAAAATGTTTCTCCATTCATATCTGTAGCTTCAAAAAGCTTATTGATAGTTAAGGGCAGCTTGAGATTCAGCTTCTGTTGTACGTTATTATACCTGAAGGTGACAAGTAGACTTGGATATTCTGAAAATTCATTCATACAAAATTCAGTTCGTCAATTTGCTAAAGTACGTAATAGCAATTCCAAAAATACATAGATGTATTTGTATACCATGGAAATCTTCGATGCATTCGATGTTTATTATCTGCTGTACTTGAGCCCCTGCTTCAACCATTGAATCGACTGGTTTGACCTGAACAGAAAGTTTAGTAGCCAACTCACCTCCGCAGGAAATGCTGGGATTGAAATCCTTTAAAGTAAAAGTAAAACACAAAATGTAAATAATTATGTAAACTGCAATTCATGCTTTACATGTGCTGTAAGACGAATTGTAGAGTAGTGTCAGACTTACCAACATGGGGAAAGCAGTTTTATTTCCATAAAACAGAGTCATTCGACCCAAGTTAAGTCGATATTCGGCTTTGACTCCTATTTGAAGTAAGTCGTTTTCAAACAGAACGCCGTTGTTTTTCCACACCAGCTTTTTAAAGTTGTCCAATGGCTCGTAAGCCAATGACATGTTATTTTGCTGACTAAGCGACATATTATTGTTCATCTGCAAGCCTCCTGGTGCCCCTGTAGTGGTTCCACTTTGTGTCGATGACACGGAATACATATCTCCAAGCACATCAACAAGAAGATCTGTTTGGCCGTTCTGTTGATGCACAGCAGGAGCATTTATTTGCTGTTGTTGTTGCTGCATTCCAGCAGGAGAGTTTTCTTTATTTCCACCGGCAATATCAACTGGCTCTGCTAACCTTCCAGGTTTCTTCTTCTTCAAAATTGCTAATATTGATGATTCTCTTTCCGGAAAGGGAGGCATTTCCTCCAATACAGTTGCCTGTTATGAACACAAATATAGTAGTTAAGAATTAATTTTAATACAAAGGAAACAGCTTAAGCTTGATAAATTATTTCAGTTCAAACTGTACCAAGACATCTGTCGAAGCCACTACGCTTAACTTCAAGTACTCAGACGCTCTTTGTTGAAGTTCGGCATCAGCGGATCGAATGTTACTGTCTTGTCGAAACACTTCTTGAATTTGATTTTTAATTTCCGGAAACAAATTTACGAACTTGACGTAAGTAGAAAGCAAAAGAGCTCGTGTAGCCACGGAACATAAATGGTATTTGGAATGCAATAATCGAAACTGAACAGATGGCGAAGACCTTGAATCACCGGCGATCAGGTTACCAAACTCGCCCAGAATATAACCGCCCACTTTGACCATATTCTCATGGCATGCTGGTGCTTGAAGAGCTTCAAACACAGTTTTAGCGGCGTAACCTGTAAATTACAATTTGTAACTTTAATTGAAAGCATTCTCATCAATTAGCAGTTATCAACATATCAGTATACGTATTTGCGTCTATGTAATAAAATATATTTACCTTGAACATCCTCACGATTGACAACAATTTGAATTACTCTGTACCACACCTCTTCAGAGACGTGGTCTCCAGCAATGCGTATAAGATTAAGGATGACGTCTACATACCATGAGTAATCAGTTGCATACTTTTCTGCCAAAATGGCCACTTTTAACACCATCTCTTCTCGGATTGAGTAGTCCGCCGTTTCCAAATAATTCAACATTTCTTGTACTATTTCTTCTGCATTACTTCGATCACACATTGCGTATAACAAGTCAACGGCTCTTTGTCTTACACTGACATCACGTTCCGTCTAAAACAAACCATTAATGAAATACTCAAATATGTCTTTTGCCATTATCACTTTACATAAAAAGATAATGCTATGATTTTTTAATAACATGATCTCCTACCTTCAAAGCATTTATAACCGTTTCTTGATGTTTCTTTACTGCTTCATGTGAAAACTCCGAAGTCGCCAAAAGACACATGGATTCCAACGCCAAATATCTTAAGTTGGTCTCTCTGTGGGACAAAAACTGCCCTAATTGGTTACACGCTCGTACCAGTAAGTTGGGTTCACTGTCTGAGTGTATAATTAAACTGATGGCTTCGAAAAGAACAGCGTTTTTGGCATTTGAGTGCTGAACCTTTTTGGACTTGGGCGGCTCTTGTGCTTTATTCAAGATTGTCTCTAAGCACTCGTTAAGTCTTCCACGAACACCGGGATCGTCTGTTTAGAAACAACTCAATCAATTACATTAACAATCAAAAATTCATTGCTAAAAATCTCGCATTATATAAACGCAGTTTACCAGGAGGAGGATAGTTTTGCAACAGACGTAATAATTTAACAGAAAGCCATGGAGCTGGAACAAAGTAGTAAGTGTAGTCCTGCAGGTCAGTGTAACTTGATGTAACAATCTATTTGTTAATAATTAATGAAGATTAGGTTCCAGTTTCAATTTAATAAGGAGGTAGTGGTAACTCATAATGTATAGAACTGGCTAAAAAAATATATTAATGACTGCGTACCCTGCTAAGCCTCGACACCGCCAAAGAAACGCAGCCCTTGTACTCATCTGGGGAACGCTTCACTAAAGCTTCTATTAGAGAAGAAGCAGCAGTAACAACACCCATATGTTGGTCATTGAGTAAATGAATAATTCGTGACGTCCACTCTCCACTAGGAATAATCTCGGGGTGCGTACGGAACAAACGTAAAAGACAAAGTGCTGCTGACTGCTTTACAACATCTATTGTCTCACTGTGTTAATAGTTATTCAGTTTGTAATTATTACATTTCAAATATATCGCAACAAGGTTACTAATATTTGAATTAGTATTTTTTACTTACCCAGAAACAAGTAAACGAGGAATATCAGTTGAAAAGGCTTCTGCCATTTCCTTACTACCAATGTTAGCTATGCACTGCAATGCTAGGTTAACGTGGACTGGGTTTCGCGATGTCAAATCGTTCTTAATACTCTGAATAATCAAACGAATCAGATCACTATTCGTGTTGACTAACACGGATATGAACAAGTAACCCTGTAAAACAAATACATAAAATCCAGCATTACTTGACATGAATAGTAACACAAATATTAAATTCTATAGGTATCCCTTTAAAAGGAGGCGAGAAACGACTTACGATTTGTTTTTCCGTGTACTTGTTGGAAGATAACAGATTGACAGCTTCCATGTGTCCGAAATCGATATCATGGCCAAGTAAGAAGATAAACAATAATTTGCAAACATACTTTTTCTTTTGGTAGCCATCGAGAGTTTTGTCCCCTTTGAATTTGCTTCGTATGTTTGCGAGTTCTTTATTAATTCTTTTAATTTCTGCTTCTTTGCTTTTACCTATATAAAAGTAAACAAAAATTAAGCTTTTAGTATTTACAACTTTATATTATTACGTTAATTTTGTATATTCATTTAACTAGTACGCCCATAATGCATTACTAAACTGAGTCAAAAATGTTTTGCTTTCTCCTGTTCAATTTAAGTAATTTTATAAAATAGTGGAAATAACGAGCCACCTTTTAAACAGAACGCACAGAATAACACATACAATTTTTATCTATACTCGTATTGTTTATTAACAATTAAAAACAAAATACCATACAGTCGGCGAACTATTACAGATAATTAAAAAAATCGTTGCAATACAAATAAAACACATTAATATATTTTGTTACAAATATTGGACCGGAGAAATTGTGAAATTTCTTCAATCCGATTATAAATTGGCACTTTAACATCCATCTACTCCCACCCCCATAAAATTTTCGGCTCAATCATTAGGCTATAATACAACGCTAGCAATAAATTACTTGATACTCCCTTCCTGCCCGTGTGTCGCAACTGTACAAATGATTTATTTAAACAATTACTATCTTATTTATAAACTATTGGTCTTCTTGGTGACATGAATCAACAGTTGACATCCATTCTATTGTTAAGTGGCAATGACAATAATTTTTTTCCTCTTTAGAAATAAGAATCATCACTTTTCTAAGATTTTGGCATAAATGCATGTGTCCTGTTTTCAAGGACTCAGTTATTACTACATTGGTGACCCTTTCTTCATCTGTCATCGTGGACACAAGTATACAACGAATACAATTAATAAGCTGTTAAAATGTAAGCAATAAAAAGGTGATTCTTACAATTTCTAATATCGGAGATAAAGACGGCTAGTCCTCTCATACCATCACCTCTTGCAGCGGGCATAATTACAACTGATTATTTGTTTCACAGACTTTTTGAATAATTTGGAATGAAGACACTGATGACTGGTGACTGATATCTTCGACTCCGAAATAATTGACTGAAAGTGGTCTTTCTCCGATACTTGTGTGATAATTATTACTTGTTACTATTTGTCGATTTTTATCGAATACGACGGAATCAGTTACGCCCTATTGTGTATTGTGAGAGCATAAGCCAACTGTATTTCGGCCCGATTGCCCGAAATTTCAATTACGTTTACTGAACCTCTATGCACGACTGACTAAATAATTGCAAACAACAATTGCAACAAAAAAACTCATTAAAGATTCAAAAAATATTGTATTGTCAGTTATATTATATAAAAGTCAATATCTGACTCAACAAATGAAGTGTCACAAAAGTCTAGCATATATAGTAAAGCGAGTAAACTGTAAGTAATAGTAATAACTTGTGTGTCAAGTATTATGGGTAGTATTGTGTAGTGTAAGTATCGTAAGTATCTGTAGTCTGTACTGTGTAAGGCTGGTACTCCGCGGCTCTCTGTGCCTGTGGTATGCGTGAAGTTATCTCACTCCCAGACAGCGTGAATGTAATCCCAAGACGAACAAAATATCCCTAAGCATACTTCTATCCTCCAGAGTGCAAATTATCCTCACATACATTTTCAACTTCCATATAGAACAAATCCCCTTATCTGGGGGAAAAACCCTCCAAAAAAAGTGTTTTCCTAAACAAATACAATATTTTATGTCCCTAAGACAAAGTAAAAATGTGTCTACAGCCAACAGCTAGGGGCAAATATCACGCATCTATCTATCTACATCTGATAGCCCTATATTTATTTAATTCATCTGATAGCCCTATATTTATCTGATGCATCTAATAACTCTATATTTATTTAATGCTACCGGTGTCTGGTAGTACTATATTTAATGCTTCTGGTAGCCCGGTTCTTAGTTCCCGTGCCTGGTAACCCTAGGAATTGTTAACGTTTCTTAGTTAACCCTTCTGGTAACCCAAAGTTTAGTTAGCCCTTCTGGTAACCCAAAGTTTAGTTAGCCCTTCTGGTAACCCAAAGCTTAGTTA
>JABASD010004942.1:0-13847 GCA_019776165.1 Pogonognathellus flavescens | reverse complement strand
TCACGGGCACCCCAGGACCTCCTTCCCCTCTAGTTACGCCCTTGGTCACGCACATCAAGATATTATGGAACTCTTTTTACGAGCGTATGTATGATGCAGACATCTGACATGACATGACAGTTAACTTACACTAAATACTGAAATAGTACATTAACAAATACCATTCATTATTTAGATGCTTACTTCAAAAATGCTTCAAGTGATAATAATTAAAGCTATGTGGATTCTTGTGGAACTCCAAATGATATTTTTAGTAAGGGTAAGATGCGTTTCGTAACGGTCTAATGTCTAATTAAGTGACGAAGCCAACAGTGACACTGTATTAGTTGCAGGAGAGCTACTTTATCTGACTACATTTATTTATAAACATAAATTGTATTTTCTTGAAATGTACTAGCATTATTTAGCGATCATCCAGTTCAAAATTTGAGTTCTTCAATTTTTCAACAAATGTAGATTTCACACAAATTTTTCTTAATACGAGGTTTATATTATTATATATGAGGCTGTATAACAACAGTTTAGCTTTTTTAGGAGTTCAAAAGTCATGAAGTATTTATAACCAACTGTATCTGACTCGGTCGGCAGGTACGAGTAGTTTAGCGAAGACAAAAATAACACATGCTCCGTTATAAGTACACTACATATATCTATATTTAGGTACTGTGTCGTGTACTGTGTATTAGTTACGCTGTAATTAAAACTTTTTTTTTACTTTTTACTGAAAATGGATAAAAACACAACTGAGGTGAAACGTATGAATAAACTGTGAATTTAAAAACAATTCCAGTTAAAACCAAAATTGTTATTGGCGACAAAATCGCAATTCTTGCAAGGGTAATGAACAAACTAACATTTCTTCGTCAGTTAAGATTTATTCTTCAGGGCACACTAGTCCATGCTTTGTATTTAAAATGGTCAAATCAATGATATGTTGCTTAATTGACTTGTTGGCCATATTTACATGTAGATTAATACTGACTAAATTTTCTGGTTGAGGTAGGGTATGCAAAGCACGTAAGACAACATCTAAAGTTTCTTTTTAGAATTAAAATAAGCGAAACACTGAAGAAAAAAGCGCTACAGCTCATAAGCCAAATAAAAGCGGAGCACTCAAACTGAAGAAAAAAAGCGCTTCAGCTTATGAGCCAACTAAGGCGGCTTGTAGATTGTAAGCCCCTAATAGAATTGAATTTGCACGACCGTTTTCGATTTTACTTTTTCGCCTCATTTCATTTATTAGTTTTTTCATTATAAAAATTAGTTGAACACTGATTAATATGATGTATAAAGAAATAATTTGAAAAATCATTATACCTATCATTAATTTTGAGCCATTCTAATGAAGCGATTACAAAATATGTAAAATACTGCGAAATATTTTGGCATCAATGTTAATTTTCCTATTGTTAACGAAAAATTCGGTCCTTTACTTACAATGTCATCCAAATCTACTAGAGCAAACTCTTTGCCGTCCGATTGGTGGTTTGCAATACAGCGAACAACATTCTAAGTGGTAGTAACAATACAGGGTATTTGGTAAACATTCTCGTCGGTCAGAAGCACGAGGAGAAAAGCCACGTCGAGAGCTCCTCATGAAATGACCGCCATAATATTCGGTCCCACCGTTGTAACCGCCACCATATCTGGCCCCATCATCGTAACCGCCGCCCTGACCGTAATAACCGTTCTCATCTTCACCATTAAAACCGCTCCCATAACTACCGTAATCACCGCCCTCACGAGCACGAGCACGGTCACGGTGCCAGGCTTTCAAATCGGTAGTAGAGCTGACCATTCACAATACCAAAGCTGGCGGAAATAAACAACCCGATTAATATGGAATTCCTGCAACGAATAAAAACAACACATTATTGTTTAACATTTTCAATTTATTTTAACAGTTTAGGAAATGAAAAGTTTCAATAAATATATGGCACAATATTTTAGAAACATACAGCTTAATAATTTTTCTTTATTCATTAAAAGTCCAATAAATTTATCGTTAAAATTTTGATTCTAAAATTGCAAGATAATTATTGTAAAATAAATTAAAGTTAGGGATCCTTAAATACAAGCCACGGTAATTCGTAAAGATTTACTGCATTATTATGTATGGAGGAGAGTCTTGAGCAAAGCTTTTTGACTGGTATTTTTGAAATATTATTTGATAATGGACTTGTGCTGCTCCAAAAATTGTATCTCTTTCAAAAAAAAATTCTTTAGAAGTACACTGATTGCTGCATTGACAGTAATTTGTTTCACTTCATGCTTGATATTTTCAGTTTTTTAACTTTCCTTCAGCCTAAGTAATATTTTTACTTTATGTCGATTAAATAAGTAATAATAATTTATAATTAACTTTGTGCAATGGAAATTGGAATTACAATTGACTAGAAAGTAGTACTTCAAACTATACTTTCCAAATGAAAAAGAAAATGATAACCTAATTAACTGACACAATTCATTTTGCACACAGTGTAGGAAACGATATTTATCTAGTTCAATACATGTCATGAAAGAGTTAACCGATTAACCCCATCTTTGAACTTTGCTTTTTACACAGGTCCTTACTAGTGCACAAGGACGTACCGAGAAGGGGGAACTGAGGGGCACGTGCCCTTACCCAAATTCCGGGAAAAGGGCAAAAAATGTCCAAAAAGTAAGAAAAAATCGCAAAAATTTTCGCGCAAATTTTGTGTATTTTTGGGTTATTTTACCCTAAATTAGCTCTAATTTATCGCGCGAGATTCTTTTGCACTAATTGAATGCCTGTGCGCAAGCATTTGCTAGTGCGTTTACACACCCTTCATCAAAATATATCTATTAATTTTGAAGAAATCGTGATGAAAGACGAGGAAACAGACGAACAGTTTTAGTCTTGGCCTAAAGTAGCTCCGCTACTCAATAAAAATTGTGGTTAAATACTTCGCATTTATTTTTTGAGATTTTGACAAATATAATATTTTGCTTGTAAATCTGACATTTAAATGCAATTTTTTGTAAAACAACCTTAATTTGAGTCAGCATTATTAAAAAAGCGGCCTTCCCAATCATAAAAATAGTTTGTGGTGGACAGTGGATAGTGGGTACACACCTTATTCAGTTTACGACACACATTTAAAAAAATCTAATATTAGGATCTAGTGAAAATTTGAGAATAATAATATAATAATATGGCAATCATGGGCGTACCCAAGACTTGACTTTGACGAGGCACAGCTCAACGAAGTGAATTTTAGGGGCACGAACGACAGCAAAAGAGAGGTCAACCATTTCGGTCTTTGGATTCACATAAACCCTTTTATCCGACATTGGGAAGGGGAGTGGGTAGCAAGGGCGTACCCAGGATTTCTATTTGGCCAATTTGGCGGGGGCACACAATAAATTTAATGCAAAAAAGTCTCATATTCGAAATTTTTTAGCAAATTTAGGTTAAAATAAGCCAAAAATTCACTAAATTCGTGCGTAGTGCGAAAAGTTTGGCGATTTTTTGCCTTTCTCCCGGAATTTGGGGGGGGGGGGGGGTGCACGTGCACCCAGTGCCCCCCTCTCGGTACGTCCTTGGTGGGTAGGCGCATGGCCTGTATACCCCTTCTCAGTGCGTCATTGGCAGCAATATTATAATATTATGTATTTTCAACATTACCATTTCATACGAATTAAATATCATTTTTTTTATCTAAACTAATTATTACGTAAGAGTAAGAAAAGCACTAAACTCTCTGCGAAAAACTAGCCTGTTGTGAAACAAAATCTCACTGCATGGGGCATTGCGCATTGCCGTAGCTAATTCATTGTGAAATTCAGCTTCGTAGGATACACATCTCACAGCGGACAGCCATTCATCATTTTACTTGCATTCCTTGGCTGGCTGGCTGAAGGAAAGTAAAATTCAATCTACAAACATAACCTGAATAAGCAAACAGTCACACTGAATTTTAACGGAAGTATTCAGTTATTTACAGGCTTTAACCAAAAACTATAGGTAAGAAAAACACGGAATTAATTAACTAACATATTTTATGTAATTAGTAATAAATATGTAGTTAATACTAATGTATTTTGTGTATAATATTTGCACATTACTAAATTGTCATGTAGACAGCTGAGAGAGAGAGAGAGAGAGTGGCGTTGCTATTTGTTATTGCTCCAATTTCCAATCCAATTATAAGTTGTACTAAATGCTGCAGTAAGTGCTGTATAACGCATGACTTAAATAAATGCAACCTCTCGCCCCTGTTAAAATCTAGAATTGACAGTTAAAATTAATTTATTAGTAGTACCAACAACAGATCGGACATCAAAATCGATTCATCATAAATCAAAGAATTTGTTGTTAATTATTATGGTGTTGTATTTGTACTTTGTGCTGTTTACTATTTATCGTTCAATCGTTGGCCTAATTTGTCAACTTCCTATTATTTCTCTCAAACATCAGACAACAGTCTGTACGGGTGACTCAAAGTACTGGCCAAAGTAATTTATAATAATAACATTTAATTTCATTACACTGTGTATATGTAAACAACCAAACATAAATTATTGCAACACACAATCTGTCGATTTATACTGAATCGGTGGTGGTGTCAATATCGTATTTTTAACTGTCCTCTAGTTTACGTATTAAAAGCAGCTGTTTTGCTGTTTGTACTTGCTTATTTTTATGTACTTGATATTTGAACCAATGGTGTTTTAAAAACTCGATTTACTACAAATGACTGAATAACATATTTAGTAGTCAAATTTAAGCGAGAAGAATTAAATCAGCTAATCAGCTGTTCGATTAATATTTGTATGTTGAATGTCTGTTTCTTGTTACTGTTTACTATTTTGATACGTACATTAATCCAGAATAATATATATGTTTGATTGCAAATTGCAGAATGGTAAAAATTTAACCCGAAGAGAAAAAAGGTCGGAACATCTGTTGACGTGGATAATACAAAACATTAAAGATGGACGAGACGGAAGAGATGGAGGTAGATACGATTGAAAAGGAATTACCAGGTTCGAGTGATTCATCAACTGAAATGATTGAAGCTCCGAAAGAATCGCCGGTTCCGGGTAATTCATCAATTGAAAAGGTTGAAGCCTCGCAGGAATTGCTGGGTTCGAGTTCTTCATCAAATGAAAAGGTTGTAGCCTCTAAAGAAGCACCGGGTTTGGGTAATTCATCAAATGAAAAGGTTGAAGCCTCGAAAGAATCGCCGCCGGATACTAGTATTCCATCTGCTGAAAACATTGAAGCCTCGAAAGAATCGCCGAGTCCTAGTAATTTTTCCACTGAAAAGGTTGAAAACTGGAAAGAATCGCCGGGTCCTAGTAATTCATCAAATGAAAAGGTTGAAGCCTCGAAAGAATCGCCGGGTCCTAGTAATTCATCAAATGAAAAGGTTGAATCCTCGAAAGGATCGCCGGGTCCTAGTATTTCACCTACTGAAAAGGTCGAAGCCTCGAAAGAATCGCCTGGTCCGAGTAATTCTAATTCATCAACTGAAAAGGTCGAAGCCTCGAATGAAACGCCGGGTTCAAGTAACTCATCGACTGAAAAATTACTAAATCTGGATTCGGATAATTCGTCGATTAACAAAATACTAAATCCGGATTCGAGTCATTCATTGAGTAACAAAATACTAAGTCCGGATCCGAATTTTGACACGGCAATGAATTCCAATGCACCAACCTTAGGATGTTGTGCAAATTGCAGTATTAACTTTGAAAATGAAGAGAGTAAAATGGATTTCGTACATTCACAAGAAGATGGTGACATACCTATTCAAACTGCACTTGGTTACATATTCGAAATGAGAATGGAGGACAATACACCTCAAGGAGAAAGTGTATTTCATACCAAAAGCTCGGACAGGGATAGTTATTCATTCTGCGAACAATGTTCTACAAGCTTAAGTTCACTATATGAGGCCTTACAAAATTTTCGAATGCTTTGTGCAATGGAGTCTTTAGTCTTCGAACAGTTGAAGTTTATATCCAAAATTATTCAGAAGAAAATAAAAGGCAAAATCCGGAAAAATGAATACATAGAGCAGATGGATGGCGATTTCCCGCTAAAAGTAAAGCTTGAGGTTGAAGACAGTGAAGAAGGTGAAATGGACAGAGAAGAAGATAATTTTATTGATGACAGCTATGGCTATGCTCATGATCCTGGACAAATCTCTGACTATGAAGATAGCGAAAATAGTATTGACACCAGCATCCCAGGTAAAACTGAAATACACATAGAATTACTTTCCGTCTATTTCAACTTAGTTAGGCGCATTAAAACAAATGACATTTCAATTCATAATGTATTTGAAATATACAAAGAAATTATTTTGTAATTATTTATTAGAGGATGGCATCAAAAAGGTTCTGCCTGTAAGAAAGTCTGCTCAAAATTTCCATTCCAATCTGCGCAAACTTATTGAAGAGGATGAAGGAAGTTCGGAGGAAAGTACTTACTTTGACGATCATGATTTCGATCCCAATTCTGAAGAGGATGAAATGGAAGATGAAGACGAAATTCATCCAAAGATGGAAGATGAGAGTTTCTATGATACCGAAAATTCTGATAGAGAGGAAAAATATGTTCCTCCGGCAGTTCCAAGGAAAAAAGGTACGCCATTGTTACAATTAACATTTGACGAATTAATTCAAGTTGATGCCATTTTTCGCTCAAAATCTCAAAATAAGAAGTTAGTATATCTATATAGTAAAATTAAATATTATAATGTTGTATTGGCATTATAAATTGTGGGAATGACTTGGCTCTTGGCTGTCCATGTCTTAAAAAGCGAAATTTTATAAGAAAATATCCATAATTATGTTTTTTGTGATTCAGTAAAGTCAAAGTCAATTCCTAAAGCAAAGAAAACACCCGTTAAAATAAAGAAAGAAGAAAGCGGTTTATTTACCTGCTCGCAGTGTCCAAAGTCATTCGTTACACCAGTCAGTTTGAAGAGACACGAACGAACACATGATCCGGAAGTCCTAGCCAAATTAACATGTGATGTTTGTACAAAAGTTTTCTCCAGAAGAGAACATCTAGCTCGGCATAAGGCAATGATACATGGGGAAGAAAGGGAAAAGAAAGCCAGCCAAGGAGTGTCAGTGGTGAATTACCAATGTCCAGTATGTAGTGTTCACGTCGAATCAACTTATTCAGCTTTTGAGGCACATGTGTTGACTCACGGTGTAGAGAATCCGTTCCCTTGTCCACATTGCCCTGAGCATTTTCCTTCACTTCAAAATTTGAAAACTCATATCAACAAAACCCACAAGAAGAAAAGGGCCAGAAGTGTTTGCCAAGTGTGCAACGCAGAATTTAGCAAGAGTTTTTACCTGAGCCGACATCAAAGAGATAAACATCGTGTACCAAATAACATGTCCATCGAATCCCTGGAAATATTTGACCTGTTGCAGCCAGACGGAACTAAATCTGACGGAACTAATACTTGTGGCATATGTTTTAAAACTTATGCACGAAAGGTACCATTCCATTTTCTCAAAAATACAATTATCTCATTTTTAATTCCATTCGTTAATGAAAAATATGACATTTGTAATTTTTATGATTGTATTAGGATAAACTCACCAAGCACATGCTAAATCATACCGCCGAAGCTCCATTTACCTGCGACATTTGTGGCAAGAAATTCTTTTCAGAACGGGGGTTGGAAAACCATAAAATGGTTCACTCTGATGATAATCCGAATAAATGTGGAGTATGCAACAAAGTGTTGTCTCGTCCGGATCATCTCAAGTCTCATATGGCGACACATGATAAAGAGCCCAAAGCTAAACCAGAAAGAGTCTTTTGCTGTGAAGTTTGTGGCAAAGAGTTCAAAAACAATGACAATTTGAAAATGCATCGCTACTGTCACACCAATGAGCGTCCATGGTCTTGCGAAACTTGTGGGAAGGCATTCAACCACCCATCCAGTCTTGCTCTGCACATGAAAATACACAGTGACGAAAGACCTTTTTGCTGCAGCGTTTGTGGTCGCACTTTCAAATTGGGGTACGTATTCCACATACTCTTTACTTGTCACAATTGTCAGAATTCTCTCAATTGGTGCATTGTATAATTTAATATTAAACCATTGCATGTGTTAAATGATTATTAAATTATTAACTTGTTAAATATTAAAATTAAATTGTAACTCATAATTTTGTGAATTTGCAGTCACCACCTTCGTGACCATGAGCTGACTCATTGGGATAACGCTCCAAGACCTTTTACTTGTGAAACATGTGGAAAGGCATTCAAAAAGTTGAAACACGTAAAAAGTCACATGAAAGTGCACGAGGGAACTAAGGACCACGTTTGCGATGAATGCGGGAAAGCGTTTAGTCGTAAGTTATTATAAGTTACAAATTCTCGTGTTATTTTTTACTTACTTAGAAAATAATCAATATTTTAAAATATTTTTTTATACAAACAGAGATATATAATCTTCGAGCTCATTTCCGAGCAGTTCATTTGAATGATCCAGCTGCTAAACGCAAGAAGAAGACGACTATCAAGAAAGAATCTACATTCCATCCTCCTCTGGCGGGACTACCACTTCTCCCACAACTACCACCGCTCCCTCAACTACAACCTCCCCCACAACAACTACAACCTCCCCCGCAACTGCCACAACAACTTGCACCATCGACCATTCAAGTCAATCCGAATTATCAACAAGCCAATCAGGCGGGTGGTGATATTGTACATCAGATTTTGCCTCCTCACCCATTATTTCCGTACCGTCCACATTCAAGCATGGATTACTAAAATATTATTATACTACATTGAAACATTGTTTTCTATTATGCACAATTTTTGAATGACGAAGATTGATGAAAAAGTAATTTAGTTTATATTCAAAGATTTATGTAGCCACAGCTTTTACAATCATTTGCAGACATTATAATTAGTAACCTTAATTAATTGTGAAATGTATGTTCAAGCAAATGAGCTGTTAAATTTTACAAGTGGATAGAAATGGTTAATAGCGCTTTTGCTTCTGATTTTTTCCTTCATTGAGTAGAGTACTACTATTATTTTTGTTAGTATAAAATAGTTCTAACTGTCAATTGATTGCTGTTGTAAATAAAATATTCCATTTAAAATGTAAATAATTAATAAGCCAACCATTTCAATCTCAATCTGTTTATACCTAATACTAATTAGGTACTCACTAGTAGCTTGTAGTATGCATACAAATACAAACATATCATGTGTAATGTGCAAGGTGTGTATTAGAAAGAAAAATGAACAAACACAAAAGAGTTGAGAAAGGAATGAACAAATCACATTTTAGCGTGCCATGTGTTGCAGCAGGTACAGATTTAGTTCTATTTGTTACCTATAATTATACTGGGATAGAAATCGTGGATAGATACATATGCATTGTCTTATATTACCTAGTATTATAGTCACTATAAAGTATATATCAGTCTAAATATAAGTAACATCTTTATTTTTTGTCAGACGTGTCATTCATGAATATTCAAATTGAACTTCTGTGCAAAACAAATGCTCAAGACCATTAATTAGCAGAGGCGTAAATTCCAAAAAGCCTGCAAATGCAAATAATTAATATACCCACCTTATTTTTCTGATTGGTTTCAGAGCGGCTCCAGATTGAACACCATCCTAAGAAATAGTTACGTTACCTGTCTGTATTAGTATTAGCAATGCATTATACTATGTGAAACTAATTGCCACACTCACTGTACCATAGCTTGTCATACCTACATTTTTGCCATAAGGAAAATTAGTAATAATCATTATCACGAATTGTAATTGAAACTGCTGCATTGTTTTATTTTAAATTGGATAGGTGAAGAAGAAAATGTATAAAAATAACAAATCTATTAAATTAGTTAGGTAGTAGGTAGGTATATTTTAAAAATTGCATAAGTTTAAGAAAGAGGAAAAAGTTAAAATGCGAGAAGTACGAGCCCCAGGGAATCCATTCGGTACTTTGACAGCCTCACTTTTCAGTACCATTGTAGGCACCATCGGAATAGGATTTTATTTTAGCAGTTTACGACAGGCTGAAGAAGTGGGGGACAATATTGGCGGATTTTTAAGAACAGAAGTAGACCGATTTGATTTCATCGTGAGTAAGTGCATTTTATATTTGCTGCTGTTCCGTCAGTGTTTAATTGCTGTTGTTTCAAAGATATCTGACAATTGTTTAAAAACTGATGAATTTAAACTTAAAACTTTTTTTAAATGACAATTTCATTTTTTCAGTTGGAGCGGGTGCTGGAGGCGGTGTGGTGGCTACAAGGTTGGCGGAGCATTACAATGTGTTATTACTGGAAGCTGGAGGGGACATGAACGATATCCAGCAAATACCGGCAATGTCATTGCTTCTGCTAAAATATCCAGAAGTTGATTGGATGTTCCCAACCGTTCCTCAAAAACATTCTTGTTTCTCATCTCCTGGCAATGTAAGTTTTCCCCTATTCTTGATTTAAAAAAATGTATGAAATCCTTACAAATCATTATTTTAGTAAAAAAATACGTTTTAAAATTCGATTAGATAATTATGCTGATGGTTTTTATTAGATAAGCATTTGGTCAGCGGGAAAAGGACTTGGTGGATCATCCAATATAAATTTCATGTAGGTATTAAATTTATTCTTTATTATGCTTATTTACTTTTTATTTAACTAAAAAAGGGATTTCTTTGTTATCGTGCAGGATTCAAACGAGAGGAAATCCAAAGGATTATGACAACTGGGCAGACATAGTGAAGGATGACACGTGGAGTTATAAAAACGTTCTTTCTTACTTTAGAAAACTCGAGAATTATCGGGGACTTAGGACAGATTGTAAAATTGAAACACCAAATCTTACGAAATATGACTATTTTTTTGTAAAAATATTCAATTCAAGACGACTTTGGTGCATTTAATAATAAATTACAGCTCGAGTTCATGGGCGGTATGGACCCATTCAAATCGAAGCACCAGATTACACAGGAATGGCGGAAACTTACCTAGAGGCTGCGAAAGAATTAGGTTTTCCGACAATTGATTTAAACGGGAAATATATTGAAGGTAATTTATAAGCTTTCTTGATTTGAAAGAATATTTAAACTTCCGAATCACACATTATGGTTAATTTACATTTTGCAGGGTTTGACTATATTGCATGCCCCATAAAAAGAGGCAGGCGTCAAAGCATTTACACAGCGTATATTAACCCAGCTAGGAATCAGACCAATTTAACCATCCGGAAATTCTCCTTTGCGACAAAGGTAATAAAAACATGACATTTTAAAGTTTCTTTGGCTATGTAAGTTTTAAATAAATTTTCTCAGAGTAATAATAAGTTTTTGCCTCTTTCTGCTTATTATAAAAAATTAATTGGTACCTTTAAATGAAAATACAGTGCAATCTTATTAAAAATGCAAATTAATTTCTAACTTTTGTTTGTGTTTTAGATCATTTTTGGCAAAAACAATCGTGCATACGGCGTGGAATACGATCGACATGGAAAACAGCATGTTGCATATGCGGTGAAAGAAATTATTTTGTCGGCTGGTGCAGTGAATTCCGCCCAATTATTGATGTTGAGTGGTGTGGGTCCGAAAGCTCATCTGAAAGAAAAAGGGGTTCGTTCAAAATATTTCTGAACAAACAAATGCTTAAATTACAAAAAGACAGTAAACTATTATTACATAGATACCTGTGATATCAGATCTCCCAGTTGGCAAAAATCTTCACGATCAAATATCGACGTATTTAGGTCCGTTTTTCATCGATGCCCCGTTATCCTTTTTGACGGAACGAGATGCAAACCCTGTCACGGTTGGACAATATTTCTCTCTAGGCAAAGGGCCGTTGACAACTTCCGGTGTTCAAGCCATGGGTTTTATCTGCAGCAACTACACTTACGAGGAAGAATGGCCCGATATTGAACTCATCCTCTCCGGAGTTTCCATCGGGGCAGGATTGGCACACGAATTTGCCAGAGGCTACGGTCTCGACGAACCCACAGTCTCCAGATATTTCGAACATGCCATTGACAAAGAATCATTCTTCCAAGTTGTGAGTGCAGTGCGACCAATTGCTCGTGGGGAAATCAAATTGAAATCCAGAGATCCTTACACATTTCCAGAAATTCAACCAAATTACTTGGACAATGCGCAAGACATGAATGTCATGATTGAGGGAATCAAAATTGGAGTGGAGTTGGTGGAAACAACGCAAGCTTTTAAAAAACTCGGAGCTAAATTAACCAACAAGTTATTTCCTGGGTGTGAAAAATTCAAAATTCGGTCCGATGAGTATTGGGAATGTTATGCCCGTCATTTCTCACTTTCGCAACATCACGTTGTTGGCACTTGCAGCATGGGAACGGTCGTCGATAGCAAACTAAGGGTTAAAGGTGTCAGAGCCTTAAGAGTCGTCGATTCTTCAGTTATGCCCGCAACTGTTGTCGGTGAAACACGTAAGTTTTTAAAATTAATAATATGTGCAGCTAAAATGCAAATGTTTTTATTTAGGTTCATTAAATTGTACATATGTAAGTGTTAGTGCATGATTAATTATTTTATTTCCAGATGGGCCTACAATAATGATTGCAGAAAAAGCTTCGGATATGATCCTCAAGTACTGGAAAAGGTTTACCTACAGAATCATCTCAGACTCAGTTATATTTTCTATGGAGAACTCTGAAGAACAATAATTTATCTGTATATCAGCATAGTGATATTATTCATTATAATCATCGTATGTATATTTAACATTTTCAAAATAGATAAATCTTTGTCAAAAAAACAAATTTCCAATGTAAAAAGGCCGTTATGAATATTAACAATATTACGGGTTTCCAAAAGTTCAACTTGTTCAACTGTCAATTTCCATCCATCAAAGGGGTTATTTTCAAACATTGCTCCTCTTCACTTATCAAAATACAAATAAGCTATTCTATCTTTGATTGATCGTATGCGCAAACCTAATGCGTATCCATGAAGTGGCAATGCGTTAGACACTAGTGGTCTGGGTAGAGCAAAAAGGCCCAACATAAGTGAAAAATTTACGAAATAAGGGCATATTTGCTGCTTTATGTTTCCAATAGGCCCTTTTTACAGATTTTGGATTTGTCACATGCCTATAGTACTTATTATGGTATGCATAATGTTCCAAACCATATTTAATGGCAAAGAACATATTTTATCTTGTGTTGTAAGCGATTATATTACTCTAAGTGTAAGTAAACCTTTGGAATAAGACTACACTAAAAAAATTAACGATGACCAAAATCACCATTGCAATGCTGAAAATCCCGAGTTGTTGAAATAATTTTAATAACTACCTTATTAATATTTTGATAGGTTCCATTTAAAAATTAAATACTTGCAATATTTTAGTAGATTAAAAAAAGTGGGCAACTTGGGATAAAACAGAGGAGATTTTATTACATACACAGCATAAGCACAATACGATTTTATAGGCGGAATCAAGTGAAGTAGTTAAATTATATTTAAATAGGTTAAGTTACAATTAAATAGGTTAAATTATTTTTAAATAGGCTAAATTATAATTGAATATTATTTGTAAGTCACGAAATCAATTCTACATAAGACTTGAAAAATACTTGTCACAACTATTCAATACGTATTTACTGTCCCACTCATGAACATAATTATCTACAAACCGGAAAATGACGATCTGAATGTTCAAAATGTATATCAATTAGCTTTAGGATTAGGTTCGTTTAACGGTGGCCGAGTGGGTTTGTAGTAGACTTGGGAACGGGTCGGGTTCGGGTCGGGTATACCCGAACCCGACCCGAAATTTACGGGTTCGGGCATGAATTTTTGTAAAGTTAAACGGGT
>JABASD010004941.1:0-13854 GCA_019776165.1 Pogonognathellus flavescens | reverse complement strand
TTGAGGTACTTTTTACATTTTTTAAAGATTTCCATGCACAAAAAAGGTCAGATACAGTTACCGGATGCAATCTAAACCCATTGGAAATACTATGAAAGTTAACAGGTATGGTAGGTAGTAGTACTGTATAGTTTTCAGGTAACGAACAATATCTACATTCAGTGATTTGTAATAGGAATGCAGTTTTTAGTGCAGCAGAATTTAGTTTTTAGTGCAGCACAATGGAAAAATTGAGCATGATTTTATAATTTTTTGTTGTCTGTATCTGAAACTTAATTTTAAATGGCTTATTGAAGTATAAGGTCCATGTAAAATTATTGCATTATACACATTAATAATTCTTTGCATAGAAACATCCTGAAGACATTCGTTTCATTTTGACTTACAAGTTCAAAGCTCCATGCGTATGGTGCATGGAAAAGGGAGGAGAAAGAATGTAGGTCTGGAATAAGTAGTCATTCAAGCAATATGCATTACTGGTCCATGGCCATGTACTGTCTCTTCACACAAAAAACGAATCCACCAACGTTCGTTTATGTAAGACATGCGTTTTACACTTCACTCCAACATAATAAACACTATCAGTGAAATTCATCGTTAATAACGTTTATTAGACGCAGCTACGGTTCCAGCTACAATATTGCTAAGATGACTAACAACAGTAAGATTCACAACAGGAAATGAGTCGTACATGACTGTATAACAAATACGAATTACGCAATAGCTATATATACATTTACCATACACAGATAAATACGATTGCATCAACTAAATTGTAAATAACAAATTTTCTTTTGTTAATAAATAAATTATTAAATTCTGCGTACGGTGTTGTGTATGGGTTTCACTATTAAAGCCTTACTCATTTCAATGCAAAGTTTCTCAGTTTCCTCTGAGTGACGTTACATAAACACATATTACGTATAAAAGTGTTATCTTTTCTTCAAGATAATTATGAGTGTAATTCGTGCTTTTACACTAACTGTGCTTATCGGTGTTTTTTTAGGTAAACCTGATTTTATTCACTAAAATATATTTCGTATATATACCTTAACTGCATATTATCTTTTCAGTGGTTTCCGTAGAAGCGCCCTCAAACAAAAATGTTGACATTACGTCAAACCGATTCAAGCTTTTTGAGGATGTCTCTGATCCGTTATATATTCCTTACTTGCCAATTTCACTTTCCAGGGCACAATCTAATGGGCAAGCGGAAGGTTTCCTAAATTTTTGGTAATTTAGATATTCCATTTAGATATTACTAAATATTACTCTGGTACTGGGGACTGCTTGATGAGATTTGCAAATAATAATAAATTTAGAATTGCATCATCTACTTCGTAAATATTCAACGTAAACGTTCGCGTAAATATGCAATGGTAAAATTCAAAAATATTATAGCATTACCTTTATATTTCATTATTTGAATTCAGGGGCTTGGAAATTGTGGGTCTGTCCAAAATATTTTGTTACACACAATTTAATACGACAAATTCAAAACTTGAATTTGATTTTCGCATCCCGCATTTGATCATTGAAGGTAATTTAATTCTCTAACATTAAAAATGGGTTTAATTGTATTATACTTTCAGCAGGAAGATAAAACTAAATTGACATTTATCACATTTAAGGGGACTCATACGTGATGAGTCTGGATATGATAGCGGACAAAGAAGAGGTTCATTTGGATGGCCAAGGGGAGTTTGAAAATGTTATGGAAAATTTCCGATTGACTTTTTCAATGAAGATAGAAGAAATTAAAGGTCGAATTCGTGTATACGATTTGAAGTACGATATGCATTGCGATGTGTGTGCAACGTATTGGGAGAACCTCGTTTTAAATGGAGATTATGAGAAAGAAATAGATTGGGATTACGTCGATCAGTACATTTTCAATACGATGAACTTTGACGAGTCCTACTTGGGAAAATACAATGTATTAATCGAAGAGACTGTCGCATACGTAATCAACATGGGCCGCGTCATTTTGGAGGTGCGATATGATTGTGGTGTAAATTTGAGTGAATATTTCAATACTACTTCAGCTAATCCTAAAATTGCATTACTATGTTCATTATTTTCAGGTCGCATAATTGCACTTATTATTTATAGTTGTGATACATGTGATATAAATTGCTGTTAAATTTGGTTTCTGTAATACGAATTTAAATTATTGTTGATTGTGTGTGTAGGTGGAAGACGATAATTTGGCAAAGCAAACTGTCTATGAAAACGTTGTAAATTCATTCCGTTTCTTAGGTAAAATATAAATTAATTAACATTGTTTTACTTTTTTATTTCTCTTTGATTTGAAAATAAACAATCGTTTTGTTTTCCTTAGGTGGTACGGTCGTCTCCTAAAAAATAAAAATCTGGATATTCCATTCCATTCCGATGTATTACTCTGCACTTTCACACATCACAGTTTCGATGTATTGACAAAATTAGCACAAGGAATGTGAAATATGTGGTAATGTGTATACGCAGTATACCTATATCAAGGGCGCATTTATGATTTTATAAGGGGGGAGGGCTCGAGTTTTCTGGAGGCCAATTGATAATTATACTTCTATTTTGTTTTGTGAGCCGACTACAACGTTTTTTTTAAATTTGGTATTCATAACTTGTAAATTTTGCCACAATAATAAGGCCGGCAAACAGTTAGGCATAAAATCTTTTTTGTGAATTTAAGAAAGCTTAAAAAATAGTACCATTAGTTCGTAAATTTTAACTTCTCTTCAAATGTTAAAATACACGTAGAAATACAACGTTTTAACGTTTTGTTAGTAATTATTTTGAAAGCTGTGAACATCTATTAAGTATGATATGACAGTTTATCACATTTTAAAGCACTCATATTCATTTTAATTTGCTTACTTTCCCTCGCCTCGGTGCAGGAGGCTTATAAAATGGTTAGTCATTTTAATTTCCATGCTTCGAACTAATCATGAGTCGTTAAGCACACGCTCATAAATAGAGAACATGCTTGTTTAGTTAAACGATCAATGTATAAGTCAATAGTCGATTATACATTGAATAACAATATACTGGAAAGTGTTTAATCGATGGTAGAAAATAATAATATTCTAATGCTGTCTGTTAGAAAAAACTCAAAAATATTAATGGAATTATAATGCTAGAATGGAGTATAATAATAGTAGAATACAATTAGAGGCCAACACAACCAAATAAAGCATTGTAAGTTTAGTTTCAGTTTTAAAGCTGGTATAGTTATCGAGTTAATCGAGTAGCATTTACTGAGAATGTACATAATTCTTGTATTTTTATGAGTAGTAAATCATTATATAAGTGCATGTTAACAAAATTCGTGGGTTTGCTGTATAATATTTAGTGAATTATTTTTGCTTATCAGAAGAAATGAAAGAATAGCCTTACTGAATTTCAATTAAATATAAATATTTGCTTGTAATTGGTCCATTCAATAGTTCTATTGGAATAAACTGAAATGTTGCTGTATCAATATTCAAAAATCGTTTAACTGATATATCATAAACAATAATTATGAGGAAGTTTACAACAAACTGAATTACCCTAGAGTTGGCTAAAAAATTAGGACATGTATATAAATCCGAGGATTAAATTGCTGGTTACTTCTCCATTACATAATTAAATGTAATTAAAAATTGATAGGATATTTGTAAATACAAATATAACCGTTCCGATGTCATTGCAAAAATCATTCAGTGTTTAGTAATTGGAATGGATTTTTTAATGCAGCGGAATTCAGAAAACGAAAGGGAAAAATAGAACATGATTTTATAATTATTTGTTCTGCGTTTGAGACTTAATGATGATTAGCTTATTAAAGTATAAGGTCCATGCAAAAATGTTGTATTACACAAATTAGAGACTTTCCTATTTCACATTCAGTGAGAAACTCAGAAATGGGATTTATTATTGAAGTTCAGTATAAAAACTTATACTGAGGATCTTTTAGTTTCCTTTTTGTCGATTTGACTTCTCTTTCTGTTGTGAGTTTCTGGTGATGTAATGAGATAGGAAAATCACTATTAATAAAACTTTGCATTGGGTCATCCTAAAACGTAAGAAATTCGTTTCATGCTTACTCACAAGTATCATTTGCGTGGTGGATGAAAAAGGAAGGAGAGGGAGTGTGAGGTCAGCAATGAGTAATAGTTCCAGCAACATGCATTAATGATTCATGACGATGTACTGTTTGTTCATAAATCAATATTATCCGCCAACGTTGGTTTATATAAGAGAATGTCGAGGGCGATCATGCCATACAGACTAAGCCACATTGCTCAATTAACCATGCAGGAACAAACCAAGTCAAAATGGTGGCAGAACCAGAACACGCTAAACTACATTTTGAGCGAAATGAGATTTTTATGTCGTAGGAAGAAGCGCTTTTTTTACATAGTCTATAAAAATTTTAGAACTCTGTGCCTTCTGGAAGCACTTCAATTTAAAGTTTAAAAATATTGAACTCAATAACTCATTTAGTGGTTATCCGTAATTTAGTGATTTAGTTCGTCAGTCTAAAAATATAATATTAGAATTTGATCGAAAATAAAAATAATATTAACGTTATTGCTTGTCCTGAACATTTTGTTATTTGTGGCTTAGCTTGCTTTTGCAATAGGGCATATTTGAGATATAGCCTGTTCATGGCTAAATGAGCAAAATAGCTTACCCTGTATTGCATGATCGCCCTAACGGTGTTGTAAGATATACGCTACACTTGACTCCAACATGAAATTATCAGTGAACTTTATCGGTACTAATTTTTATCAGACAGTCACGGCTCCAGCTACAAATATTGCCAACATGATTATGACTCATAACAGAAAATGAGTCATATATGGCTATGCAATAAATAAGTACGACGCAATAGCTATACATGTGTCATATATAGATACACATAATTAACGTTAACCCGTTAACGATAATGTAAATAAGCAATCGTGTTTTATTAAAACATATCCTATACTTGTGTTCTTGTGCATAAGTTTCATTTATTAAAGCTTTACTCTTTTCAATGTAACGTTTTATTTTCAACAATAATACTTTTCCAGTTTCCTGCGCGTAACTTTAGATACACACATATTACATATAAAGTATTATATTTCTTTCAAATTAATTATGAATTTTAGATTTGCTACAACATTAACTGTACTCATCGGTGCTTTTTCAGGTAAACCTAATTTTATGGACTAAAAATATTTCTTAGATACCTTAACTGAATATTATCTTTACAGCTGATTTCATAGAAGCGACAACAAACAAAAATGTTGACATTACGTCAAACCAATTCAAGCTTTTTGAGGATGTCTCGGATCCACTTTATGTTCCTTACTTACCAATTACAATTTCCAGGGCTCAATCTAAAGGGCGAATGGAAGGCTTCATAAATTTTCGGTAGTTAAGATATTCATTTAGAAATTATTAAGTATTTCTCTGGTACTAGGTACTGCTTTATGGGGTTTACAAATATTAGTAAATTCAACAACTTTTTATTATGTTTTTATTATTTTTATTATCTTGAATTTAGGAATTTGGAAATTTTGGGTCTGTCCAAAATATTTTGTTACACACAATTTAATACGACAAGTTCACAAATTGAATTTGACTTTCGCATTCCAAAATTGATTATTGAAGGTAATTTGATTCTCTAACGTTTAAAGCAGGTTTAATTATATTACGAATGCAGCAGGAAGATGAAACATGATTTTCGTTTCTCATATTTAAGGGCAATCATACGCGATGAGTTTGGATGCGATAGTGAACAAAGAAGAGGTTCATTTTGATGGTCAAGGGGAGCTTGAAAACGTTATAAAAAATTTCCGATTGACTCTTTCAATGAAGATAGAAGAAGTTAAAGGCCGAATTCGTGTATACGATTTGAAATACTTTACCCATTGTGATGTGTGTACAATGTATTGGGAGAACCTTGTTTTAAATGGGGATTATGAGAATGAAATAGATTGGGATTACGTCAACGACATTATCGGCACGTTGAACCTTGACGAGTCCTACTTGGGAAAATACAATGCATTAATCGACGAAACTTTGGCATACACATTCAACCTGGGCCACCTGATGTCTAATATTCCTGATTTGGAGGTGCGGTATGATTTATTGTGTTGTAAATTTAAGTGAATATTTCAATACTATTTACTTCAGCTTATCTTAAAGTTGCATTACTATGTTCATTATTTTCAGGTCGCACAGTTGTACTTATTATAGTTGTAATATAAAATGCCGATAAACATGGTTTTCATATTAGGTATTAAAATAAATATTTATTTTGTGTGCAGGTGGAAGAAGAAAACTTGGTAGAGCAAACTGTCTATGAAAACGTGGTAAATTCAGTCCGTTTCATGGGTAAAATATAAATTAATTAACATTATTTTACTTTTTTATTTCTTTTTGATTTGAAAATAAACAATCGTTTTGTTTTCCTTAGGTGGTACAGTCGTCTCATAAAAACTGAAAATCTGGATATTCCATTCCAATCCGATGTATTATTCTTCACTTTCATAGTTTCGATGCATTAACAAAATAAGCACATGACAAATTTAGGGATGTGAAAAATGTAGTATATAATGTGTAAAAGAATAATTTCTATATCAATTGCGCATCTATGATTTTGTAACGGGGGAGGGCTTCGGTTTTCTGGGGGCCGATTGATGATTATACTTTTATTTGGTTTTATATGCCGACTATAACTTTTTTTATTTGGTATTCATAACTTGTATAAATTTTGTCACAATTTTGCCGGCAAGCAGCTACTAGCGAATAAAACCTTTTTTGTGAAATTAAGAACGCTTCAAAATATTTTCTTTAGTTCGTAAGCTATTACTTATCTTCAAATTGTTAAAATACGCGGAGAAATACAACGTCAAGTTTGTATAACTAACTATCAAGAGGCAACTTAAGTATGAATCGACGAGAGAAATTTTGTAATATGCATACATTTTTGTTTTATTCAGTATATATCAATAACATTTAAGGCTACATTGATTTGTACTTAGGATGAAGTTATTTTAGTATGTGAAGAATTTTAGGGAATTCAGCCTAAAACTGTCCAAGTGTTAAGGGTTAGATGCAGTTACTAAATCAAATTAATTTAATAATATTTTCCCAATTAGTCCCACCATATTTTTAAGTTATTTTTTCTAAATATTATCTGCAAGAAGTGGTGCTTCATATAGGTAGTGTTATAGTAGTTGTGCTCGCTGATTTCGTTTCGTATTCGTTCCTCCCCTCCATTATATTTCTGCCACAAAGTAGATATCACTGCAGCGAAATAAAATTTTGTAACCAAAAAGGATTTTCCGCAAAGCATTTTACTCACAGACTGTAATGCATTTACTGCTGTGCTCGCTAAAGTGTGGGAGATGTTTTTTTTAAATGATAAATTTCTAGCAGAAAATTTTATTTCAATTTTAAAATGTTTTCAAACTAAGACGAATTAAAGATTATACTTTTATAAATGTCAATGGAAGAGAAGAATTGTTGCAATTCTAATACGCTAAAAATGGTCGCAATTCTAAATCGTAGCATTATTTCTACATTCGATAACAGTGGATAACCTTAAACATAAACTATTTCATTTCATAGACCTGAATTCGATTTTTTATAAGTTTCAATGTTTGCAGATAAATTAACATTGATGTGTATCACACAGTGCCGTAGCGTACATTTGGGGGCCCTCGTGAAAAATGAATGAAAATAATTTAAAGGGCCCTTCCATATATTAAGGATTACAAATTTTTATTTCAAGTTTTCATCTTTTCTGAGTAAAAGCATACAACAGTATTACAAAGTTTATTCAGTTAATTTATCGATTTTGAATAAAATAACTTAAAAAATAAGGTACTTAATCAACCAGAAATTAATTATTTCATTAATTAATTTTTACTATTTCAGTGAACAATATATTTTTTGACAAACCTTGACTACGTTTTAATCTATTTAATTAACGCAACTACAGTTCAATATTGACTTTACGGACTTTTGCGTTAGCAAATTCTTGAATAATGCGTTCAAACTCAATGCCTTCTAAAATATCCTGCTCTATCGATATAATTGCCAAGTTACTTAAACGTTCCTGACCCATACTCGATCTCAAATAATTTTTAATTAATTTCAATTTAGAAAACGATCTTTCATTTGAAGCAACATTTACCGGCAGTGTAAGCATAATTCTTAATGCTGTTTCAATATTGGGAAAATATTTAACAAGATCATTTTTGTACAGAAGTTTTAAAATGTGCAAAGGTTTGCTTTCATTAAGATCTTTGTCTTTCGGTGTGAAAGGCATTAAAGTGGATTTAATGCTGTTTATTTCACTTAAGAATTCCTGCTCGTTAAAATCTTCAGGATATTTTTTACATAAGGATGTCACTTTCGTTTCTTTTTCTGCAGAGCTAAGTTTCATCAGCCCTTCACCAAATAAAAGTCCAAACGTTTCAGAAAGTTGTCTTATTTCCAAAAATCTATTTTTCATTTCACTTATGATACGGTCAACTAATTCGTTGAAGAAATTAACCTCAAATGTTTTAATATTGGATAAAGGCGTATCATCACACAATTCTCCCAATCGTTTACGTTTCCTTCCTCTGGTGCTCCGAACATCGTTAAACCCTTACATGTAATCAATCCCTATTGTTTCACTAATTTCCTTTGCTTTTTTTATTAGCCAAATTAAACCCTGTCTGACGGTATTCTTTAAAATGAATCAGCAATCCTTCCATTATTTTTTCAACTTTTGCAACGTCCGTTTCAGAGGACTGAATTGACAAATTAGCTAATTCAAGTCTGTACAAAACATTTTCCCAAATGGTCACTCCCAATAAAAACTTGTAGCACAACATTGTGTCTAAATGATTGTTTGCCTCTGTATTAGTAACAGCAGTGAACTTTGTGTGATCTGAAAGAGCCATGTAAATTGTCTTAACAACAAATGGTAGATTAATAGTTATTTCATAGTTATCTGGTAATATATTGTAGAAAAAGCTTCATTATGTGAGTGCAGATATATACTGGTACATAACAATGACTTTCCTCTTTTTTGTCAAATTTAAATAACTGCTGCTTAAAATCAGTTTCCTTGTATAGGGCTCACACTTAACACCAACACTTTTTCTAACGAAACGACTATTTAGCCTCAGTCGAGTGTACGTTCCATCGCTGTGTGCTGCACAAAAATGGTCACTACCCTTGCATCTTGATTAGTAACGTTACTTTTGTTGTGAAGAGAATAAAATTAGTGTGGCTGATACTCACTCTAACAAAAAATTATGTCTCTGTACATTTATGTCACTGTGAGACGAAGCAATGCAATAATGAAAAGATCATTTCTCACATACTCTGTATCATAATGACACAAATGGTTATTAAACATCAACTAACTCGGTCATCATATCAATTAATGTCATTTAATTCGCAATGGCTGAAATTAAAGAGGTCAATTGACTTCAACTTGAACTGAAAATCTAAATCATTATATTATTGAGTTATTTGTCAGCTTAGAAATAGTTATAGTAATTATCAACTATTTGTAACGGTCCAATCAAGTAGCAGAATAAAGTCAACAGTTAGACACGGTAATAGAAAATATCTGGCTCCACGTAATTTAAAATCATGCCAATTGTCATTTATCAAAATATTCAAGAATCGGCGGTCCCCTAATTCAAAAGTTGGCGGCTTTCACTTTCAAACATTGTTGGAATTCAAATAGCAGTATTTAGAACTCAATGTGCATTTGAGACTATTTTAGAACAGTAGTGGCTCCGAAAGGTGAAAGGTCATGAAGTCGATTAACCCCATCTTCTAACTTGGCCTTCTAATTCCAATAGACCTCTGACGTGTGGCAACTTTGTAAATGAGTTGTTATCATTCATATAGAGGGACAGATACACACACAGGCTACTCACACAAAGTAACTCCGCTACTTACTAATTCACATTGTGTAAAAGGTCGCATCCTTATCATTGAATGGATCTGTTTCTTTTGTAGACATATCTATATTACATTTAGACATTCATTACACCTTTTTCTTTCCATTTGCGTATAAATTGTAGTTTTTTAATTATTTTATTTTTAACCTCTATTCCCATGCTACAAATACATTTATATAAATTAGTTTTAATCGTATATCTTATTATTGGGTCATGATGTCCTTGGTCTCTCTCACTGCAACTTTTCTTACTACGAAACAATTATATTATTTAATATTGCGCCTGGCTTGTTGGTTCAGTTTATTATCCTCTATTAATATTAGTAATTCTCACAACAGTATCTTTGTTCTGAAATTAAAAAAAATTGTTTGTGGTTTTGAAAACTGTCACATTTTATTTTATTTTTGTGAGTAATGAATAACCGATTGTTTTTAATTTTTGGGGTATTTGTGGCATTAAGCAATCACAGTGTTCAATATGGCGGAGCAGAAACTACTTCCAGTTTGGAAGATTTGATGTCTGTTGGAAACTACAATGGAAATGAAAACGAAGACATCAGAGTATGCTCCATAAATGCGTGTGAGGCAAGTGAATTGGCAGACAAGAAAAATGTCGAACTTCAACGTCGAATTCATTCTTTGGAACAACCAGGTAATTTTTAAAAAATCATTAAATGCTGTTTAATTAGTTTTACTGTATAATTTAAATGATTTGGTTTGATTTGATTCACCAGTTTGGAAATTATCGAATGATAATTTGAGATGGTCTGCGTGTGCAGAAGGACCTTGTAGATGTACAGGTGAAAGTTTAACTGTGAATTGTTGGCGACAATCTCTTGAAGTCATTCCACAGCACCAAACAATCCCTAAAGACACAGCATATTTGTAAGCACCAAGTTTTAATGTTTAACTATAGTGTGAAAATGCAATTTCTTTATATAAAACACTGCAAAGAATTTATATTATGTGAATGTGTGAAAATAATATAAATTGTTTAATACATAGGGATGTTGGATCAAATCGATTGGTGTCACTGCACAAACACACCTTCAAGGGATTAATACGTCTTGTTCAACTGTAAAAATGTATTATATATTTATAAATGAATCAAATGCTTTTAGTGATTAACAAATTGTTTCATTTTGTAGAGACCTTTCTGACAACAATATAGAACATCTTCCGAACAATATATTCGAGCAACTTGAGAGTCTGAAATACTTGCAAGTGTTTTTAGTCAATATTTCTCCTTTAATTCTTTAATTATTAATTAAATATTAAATTATTTAAAGAATTAAATTCATTTAATTATTATTTAATGTATTTTGATTAATCGTCCTGTTTTATAGGTTATTGCATAGGAACTATCTGGAAAGTTTAAGCAGTTCTGTTTTTCAAGATTTAAAGAATTTGGAGACATTGTAAGTGAAAATTGTTAATTTAACAACTAGACCATTTCTGTACAAGGGCATGTGTGACTTAGATTGTGTAAAATGATACGAATCATTTCTGACCATGTAAGATATACTCACTCGTGTAAACTTGTGTATATTTGTGTAAATAAATTTTCCAAATTTAAGTACTTGATCTTTCATACAATGATCTATTAAAATAAGTAAATAACCTTATTTGGATTACACAAAAGCAAGTGATTTTATTAATTTAATAATATTTTTAGGGATATTTCCGAAAATCGGATTGCTGCTTTACCAGCCAGATTGTGGGATAACATGAATTCTCTTCAAATATTGCAACTGTCGAAAAATCGATTAAAAAGGTGGGAGGGCTTCAGCGGCTTAAAAAATTTGCAGGACCTTGACTTAACTGGAAATCAATTAACATTTCTTGACAACTTTCTTCCTTTGAAAAAATTGAAACGGTTGAAACTGGCAGAAAATCAACTGCAATTTTTGAGCCCAACTGTTTTTCTGGGATTGGGAAATCTTTTCCTTCTCACACTACAACAAAATAAACTTGAAGATTTGCCTCCTTCTTGCTTTCTTGACTTGGAACAAGTATCCACTCTAGATGTGTCCGATAATTTGCTTGCCGAAGTAATATTTTATTATTTATTATTAGTTCATAAAAATACACAAGAGGAGAAATGTTCGAACTGCTAGTAATATTTGATTGTAATGTTATTTTAGATTGGTAAAGATCAATTTTTGGGACTGAAGGCTTTGACCGAACTAATAATATCGAGGAACCTATTGGGAACACTTCGTAACGATTCTTTTACAGCTCTCGGAGCCTTGGAGAGGTTGAATTTACATGGAAATAACATTGAAGCAATTGAACCAGGAGCTTTTAATGGACTCAGTAACTTGACTTGGCTGCTTTTAGGAAATAATATTCTACGCCAAATAAGCCAACATACTTTTTCGCCTGTTTCTCAACTGGAACGAATGTAATTTTATAAAATTTTCTGAATTTACAGAAGAAGTATTTCCTGCTTATGATAATAGCTGAAAAATACAATACATATATATATATATATATATATATATATATATATATATATATATATATGTATATATATATATATATTTATATATATATATTTCAATGATTTTTACAACGCGAACTAAATTATTCTGTTTTACAGTGAACTGGACAGTAATGAATTACTTTCTATTGAAGAAAATACTTTTGAAGTACTCTCAAGCTTACAGTCCATTAAATTGGGGAAAAATGCGTGGCATTGTGACTGCCATATTCTCTACCTATCTAAGTAAAAAGATTTAAAAGATTACAAATTAAAATCCTATGCGAATTCATAACTAATAAAATGATTATTGTTGTGCTAACCATTATAGTTGGATCCGAGATCATTCTCCTATCGTTTGGGACTATCAACCGAAATGTCGAGGTCCGACCTCATTAGGAGGTCGACCTTTACATGAAATGTCATTTTCTGATGTTTGCGATGGACAATGGCAAAGCATGCAACGAATCCCATCCAGGGTCAATTAAAACAAATAAATACACCTATACCTAATAGTATTACTATTATATTTTAATCTAGTATCATGTATTTATATCTAGTATGTTGTTAAAGATGGAAACTTGTTCCGATTGTTGAATTGTTGGTAGCTGAACAATTATTTCTCTAATACTGCTTCAAAAATACAATTAGGTGAAAAATAAAAGTTAGTGTGCAATAGAAAAAAATCAGAATGTATAACAATTTGGTCGTGCTACTGCGTAAGATGTATATAAAAAATATAAAATAAGATTTTCAGTCTCTCTCCATCAAGACTTATGTCTCCCAAATGCCTCTAATTTTAAAATGTTGATGGTACTTTAAAACCAAACAAAAAGGAACTATGTATACAGATACTATAATTATAATGTAATGTTTACTATCCTCTGCTACTATCTATTCTTTATATCGGAACAACATAAATGGGTCAGTGTGAATGAGTGTCAATGGCTATTTCGCCACGTAGCGCCACTTTTGTGTATTTCTCAGATGAAGTTGCCTGTGGAAGAGCGTACGGAATCGTACAGAGTGCAGGGCATGTCACAGTCAGTAAAAAAACGAAGTCTGTGTTGTTTTACAAATTCTGAATTAAAGTTGTTCGCGCGTTTTTCCAAGTTGATCATTTTGTGTGAGAATTGAGAATGTATAATAATTGAGACTCACTTCTCACACTGTGTGAGAACAGCCGCTCTCTAAAGTCTGTCTGCAGTCTAAAAAAGCAGACAAGAAAGTTATAGCGCAATTTACAACATTTGTGTTTACCGACTACAGACGACGTGACGACTTGACTTAGCCGGAACAATAAGTAAGTTTGTATATAAATATTAATAACAATTAACAATAAACTGTTACAACTGTAACAAATGTACAGAGACCGATAGGTCGTTTGAAATATTTTATTTTATATTTTTTAATTTTTTTGAAT
>JABASD010004940.1:0-13863 GCA_019776165.1 Pogonognathellus flavescens | reverse complement strand
GTTCGGGTCGGGTTATATTTTATTTCTTTTGAAACGGGTTCGGGTGGGGTTCGGGTTTCCCATTTTTCGGGTCGGGTTCGGGTCGGGTTCCAAAAATCGAGCCCGTTCCCAAGTCTACTAAGCACCTTACCAAGCCATAAACCAATTACCCAATCTTGCTATAAAATACTATTCATTAACTTACTATTCACACAGCACAAAGTTAAAGCAAAAAAATAACTGAACTTATACTACTTAGATAACAAATCCTGTTTTTTATAACTACCCATGCCTGTAGATTTTGTCCCTAACATTCCCCCAAAACAAAACGGAGTACATTTTACGACAGGCAGAGGTTACAAACTCCTCACTACAGTAATTACACTATAGCTATTTTTATTGTAGATATATTTATATAATCCTATATTCAAGAAATCTAGACAAGTGATTAGATTCAAACTGAAGAAACTAGATTTCTTGAGCGTAAGGATTATGTAAAAAATATAGTATTCTAAATGGTTAGGTACCTAGACTATACAATTAATCTTCTACGGCAGAATTATAATATGGTATCCGCTCTGGAGTGACATTTTTTGTGTCTGCTCAATCCAAGTACAGCAACCTTCCCGAAGAGACCAGTCTGTTGTCCATCGATGTAACTTTGCAATGTCATGAATGTCATATATCCTAGTTCGTTCGCTCTGAGTTGACACTTTTTCGCTTCCATTTTCATCTTTCGTTTAAGACTTCCCCTAAAAAAAGGGCTCAGCACACCAGCAGTCGAACTATTTCGCTTGTCTTTCTGAAATACAAAATATTAATTAGTTATTTTTATAGGTTACAATTATACAATTAAAATGTCAATACAAAATTGAACACGTGTACGTGTAGAAGGTTTAAAAGGTTGATGATTATTATAATTATAAAATAAAGTTCTGATTTATACTTGCAAACTCATAAAATTTATCTTAATGTATTTTACAATAAATAATAAAATAATATATTATGTTTTATGCTGCTCTAACTTAATTTCTCTATTGCTTGTAATGAGTAATGAAAGTAATGATATTGCTTCAGCAGCTGTTAAAAGGATCATCACTTTCATCACGCATATAACGATTCGTCACGTAGTTTTTGAAAGTTATTAAAAGTTAAACATACTCACATCACAGACCAGACCAGACACCAGAGACCACCATACTAAATTACTAATTGAATTGACTGCACCAAAAATTACACTGAACTGAAACATTTAATTAATCAATAATCAAAGACGGCCGATACAGAAGAAAAACTAACTTCGTTTATTTTTGTGCAAAAGTACCAATGTTATACTAGTTATACACAAAAATACAGTAAACGTGTTTTTTGTTTACAACGTCTTTAGTGGTTGTTTGAGATTTAATTTCCATCGTAAGAAACTGAAACCTTTAAAATGTGCATGAAGATTTCGCGGGAAAGTTGCCGGTCTATGCCCTGAAAGAAAAACAAACATAAGCCTGGCCAATCAACTTTGCAAGCGGTGAGTAATTTCTTTTGCATTATTCGCATTTCCGGATAACTCATTCATTGTCATTTCTGATGACTAGTTACACTTCTCAACTGTGACAAGTGGCAATTGGCAACGGCATGGACTGAAGGTGAGCAACATCCATGAAAACCACACAAGCACTGAAGTATTTAGTATTTACCTCTAACCACAAAGTAAGTTCAAGCAATCAAGCTATTAAATATTGACTAATTCACATCTCACCCACACACTCACATGTAAAGATGTAAGTGATGTATTTTATTAAATAAATGACAAAGTACAAACTTAATGTAACCCACTTACCATTTACTTTGCATTGGATGTTGAATAAAAATATTTTCTGTAATTTTATGTGCAGCAGTAGGATTTGAACAACCAAAAGGATCGAGTTTTCGTTTTTCACGAACGGTGAAGATGGTTTAATTCATAATTGTGTCATGTAAGTACTACTACATTTGCATTTGTTTGTCTTAAGTTTAAGTAATGCTATTTATGTTGTATGTAGGCATTTAATTTATACATTGGTTGGGTTGTATTTTGTATAACATACAATAATACTTATGTAGTTGGTAATTCAAGAATTGTATCACTCTATCACTTTATCATCTTTTCAAAGTAATGTTTAGTCACTTTCTTAACTGATTATATTTTTATTCATGAAAAATTGGAATTTATTATTAATTGAGAAAGTGATGGTCTCGAAGCAAATTATAATTGTGTAATCAATTTAAAATCTGCTTTTCCGGATACCAGTGGTATCCGGACAATGGGTTTGCGAACTGCAAATGTTTGCAGTTCGCAAACCCCGATAGAATCGATTAAAGAATAATTAATATTTTATTTGTATTAAAAAATCTCGTTCTCGTATGTCTAATTGCTAATAATGCTAATTTTCTACAATTGCAGTTTCATATCTAATATCTAGCCATATGTAATGTACTAACGTTGATATATCTTAAAATAATGTTATGTTTTGCAGAAACGGTTCTTAAAGAGTGAATAATTCATCAACTCATACAAGAAGTTCATCGCGTGCCAAAAAATCCAGAAAGGAATAAAAACTTGAAGTCAACCGATCGATTATTGTAATTTTATTACACAAGGGTATGTTTGAATCAAATCTTCTGTTTGGCAACTCCCAAATGAAATGAATGAACAGTTGTCAATTTATAAAGTCGATTTATTGATGTCGTAGGACAACAGGACAATCCCAGCACCAAGTTGAAATGACGGAACGAAATATTTTGGCAACCAACCCATTCGCAATATTGCAGCCCTAGATATACTAAAATACTCAAAAGAATGATTTATTTGATGCCCAAACAAGTTAGAGGGTCGGCCACCGCTTCTCTCTCTATTAGAACTTCAGCTGTCGTTAGAGAAAGCCTAGAAAGTTCAACGCACAGGATTTCCCCTCAATCTGCAACACCTCCGATGATTCATCAGTATTACGGTGCGTATTATCAGTATTGCTATTACTGTGTACCCTCACTATTGCTTATGTAAATACTCAGCTCGCCGGTCAGTTCCTCTATATGGCAAAATAATTATTATACTATTTTGTGTTTTTTAACAGAGAAAAAAGCTGTCACTAGTGTTCCAGTTCCATTTGTTCAGTTTGATCAGACTATATTACGGTTTATCAGTGTATTGAATTTTCATTTTAATTATGATGAGACACACAGTGTTAAATAGGAGCGTGATCATTAAAGTTGAAGTGTTTTAGCAGCTAACATTACGTTAGCAAGTCAATAGTTGAAGTGCTAATCTGAAAGTACCATTGTCTGGTGGTTGTACCGGCGAAAAGAAGAAATTCTGGGTATGAAGGGTTTTAGTGAATTTAGTGTTACTGTGTTACATTGAGATTTTTGGAGAAACGCCCTTGCCTTGTTCTGTTCTATCTTAGCTATATTGTTCAGCGCATAGAGAAGTTACTAGTAATAATTCTACAGTTCTGCGATATTTTATTCTATTCAACGTACTGGGAAAAGAAAATACAGAGTCGAGTCTAGAGTCCACTAAAGGCTACACCACAACACACATTTGTAAACTATATCTATCTATGTGAACACGCAACATGTGATGATAAGTGTCTTAGGTATGTAATTTTCCTGGGTGGGTGGTGTCGTTTCATCGGTACATCGTTCTACTAGTATGTGTTCATTTCGTGGTTCACTACAGTTTAAGCCAACAAAATTGCATGGAACTCAGTTTGGAGTCTGTTTCATTTCTCTTTGGTCTTACACTAGTCCACCTATCATTGGAAGTGTTCCGGAGATGCAGAGAATCGAAGAATTTGTCTCTGTGTCTATTTAAAACAAACAAAACTTCAAATAGTGATTTTGTGGAGAATAGTATTAACAATCAGACGAATATTTGCGGTGAAAGTCATCGTGCGGTATAGAAGTAGGTAAGTTCATTAATAAATGCATTTAATGTGAGTTGATGGCTACTTTTATTGATTGACTTGAAGTTTTGAAAACTACCTTTACACAAAGTACAAAGTTTTTTTAATGTAAATAGTTGAGTTACTCAACTTGAGTCAAGTTGAGTACAAGAAAAATGACACAAATCCTAGGGTAGAATTTTACAATTTAGATCTTGCGTACAAAATTGCTGAAAAATTAGGTATGATATTTTAGTGACATTTTTTCTGTTATGGATTTGAATTTGAAATATGTGCACAGGTAGGTAACGTAGGTACACACCTGTGTACTTATTTACTTGTTTCAAATTACTTTCTACTTTTACAGCAAAGTTGATTTTGATTTCATTAAGATTTTGAAGCAGAAAATGTTTTCAAGTTGATAAAAATGTGAAGCATATTACTTTGCGTATATGCGGTATACGGTATTATGCTGTATTGCTGTAATTGGAAAAGGGAAAACTTTATAAATAACTTACCTATAGGCACAAAAAGACTCAGCATGTAATAATGTAAAGAGTGCAGTTCCAGGCAGGGTTTAATGACGTGGAAAATGTAAGTTGTAGTTTGTAGTTGTATATACGTACAAATATAATAAGGCATGTTTCTCGCTTTATTTTGCCAAGTGAAGTGAACTGAAGCGATCTATATATAGGTATTATGTGCATATTACATAATATAGGCAATGTCGAATCAGGTAGTGTTTTTAGAAGCAGAAAACCAAACGACTGAGAGGGCAAATCAGCAAATATACCCGGAAAGTTGTACATAATAGCGAAGAAAACTGTTCTGTTTGCTGACGCTATGCTGTGTTGAATTGGTTTGATGCTGAGTGCCATAGTGCAGAAGAACAAGCAAGGACGAGATTTTACTTTAATGCATTTTTGACGTGAACAAGTCTAAAGTAGCAGTAGTGCAGTAAAAGCTTGCTCGTGGTCCGGATGTACACCAAAATTATTCTATTTTAGAGTTGTCATTGCGGTAACACTGCTGGTCGGGTTTCTCCAAAAGATTCAAGCCTGTGAATTATTTAATAGTTTAAAGTGCACCTTCCACTTCCAAATGTGTGCCATTTACAATAGTCAGACAATCCAAACTACATTTATTTGTTATAAATCAAATAATGGCGAAATACCATATTTTTATACAAAATTCTTCAATTAGTAAGTAAAGTCAACATATACAAGTTATAATTTGCATAAAACCAAAGACTGCAGAAAATTTACTTCATAGCTACGTAGCTGAGAGAAAGGAAAATTATTCTTCGATTAGAATCTTGCTGCTAAATTTGGAAATCGTATATTGCCTACTGCATAGGTTTCTGGTTTGAGTATTGACTATCATCGTAGCAGCTCATTACATTTACATGGAAGCCAAAATTGGCTAACTTATTGTTAAGAGTATTTTCTCAAGTTTATATAGTACATATCCGTGCAGTGCACAAGGTCTGCTATATATTTGCTATATCTTTAACGTTTTCATCTCAATAGTCGATTATTCATTATGTTTACCGTTTTTGTGTCAAAATGTAGGTTGATGCGAAAATTATAAGGCAAAAGGCAATTATATAAAGATTTTTGCTATCTGGAACAAAAAATGGACATGCAAACTACGATTCGGCATTGTCCTCTTTTCCTGGTAGTAATTGCTAGCTCTGCTAGCATAGTGTTAATTATTAAAAAAATTGAAGGTAGACTTTAATATATTTACGAACTTTACGGGAGAAAGGTTGGTAAAGTTAATGATATGTAATATGTGGGTGGGTAGATTGAGTAAGCTGGCCTGGCATTATATTAAATGAGTTTGACTACCAATTATAGCATTACTTTTATATACAGTAAATTACAGCATTGCTCTTATACTACATACTTGTACTTATTCTCAATGTTTGTTGAGCGCACAACATTTAGTACGCATAGCAAGATAGAAAAATTGAAGAGACAAACTTTCACCAGCTTGTGAATTAATATAATTAAAGTGTGTAGGTAGAAGTAACAGGTTATGTATCTCAGTATAGTCAGTACACAGTACAGTATATTAATTTGAGGTGCTGTACGGTTCGATAGACAAACTGGGATCTCATTAGTCAGAGGAAGCTAATAAATAGCTTTGAATAAAGGCAGAACAGTTTATTAGCAGTACAAGTACAGTATCGGAATATTTATACAACAGTTGGGAGATCCTAAAAGAAAACAGTTAGGGAACTTCTGTAAATACTTCATTAGACTTAACCTTGCGTTGATGTCTGTACTGACTTGTAGTTGCCGTAATATATTGTTGCATTAAAGAGACTTTGAGACGAGCAGTACATTATGATCGTAAAACTGAAGTAGGTTAGGTGGATAGGTAGAGAGAGAGAGAGAGATCGGTTTCGTTGTTTGCAATAGTGGAAGAAAGAAAGAGTCGCAAAGAGAGAGAGAGAGAGTCTCTCTTCTCGGGAGTAGAGAGTGTATGTAAAGAGTTCTGAGTTCTCGAAAGTTGGTTGCTCTTTACCAGCGGGTAACTAACTAGATGTTAAGAGAATCAAATTCCGAGTTGAACGTCAACTGACTCACTGCTTCAGTCCTTCCTTCGCTACAAATAAGTATGGTTTCAGTATTCTATCAGTTTTGTTTGTTTCATTTAGGTTTCGTCTCAGCTCCGAAGAGGAAAGCAGAGTGTAGGATTCAAAGTGTTCACTCTCAAGAAAAGACTTACAAAAACGACTTTTTATCACCCAATTTAACTTTAATGTCTTTTCTTGTGCATTATTGTACACACAATTGTATATCAGAATAATCTGGAGCTTTCAATGTAAACCGTAGTTATAATATCTTGACAAACTTTCAAACGTCTAGCTGTTCAATTTGTGAGCTAACTTGTTGACTGTGTCAAGAAAAGTCAAAAAGCAGTGCGAATGGTGAATATGTCGTGAAACGTGAAAGAATTTGTAATAATGTGCCTCTGACTCATTAGTGCCATGTTCATAACTATTTTGTACCACTGAATTTCAATCAGGTGAAAGATTTCACTTTCATTCACTACAGTATAAATGGAAGTGCATAGTTATCCATAGTTATCTGTCGCCAACTTGAACCGATTATTAATCAAGTGTTGTTGCCTTCTTAATTAATGATCTCAAACATTTACATGTAAATTCTTTCTGTGTTGCAACAATATCCCGAAGGCTGAAGAAATCTGTATTATTTGGAGCTTTGAAGACTAATTAATTATTGTTACCGTAATTTTCTCTAAACAGTAATTTTAAGGGACCAAGTTCGACGATTTTCTGCCACCACCACTACGATTTGTTTCCTACTAGACGTACTAGAATATTTAAGGAAGCAAAGTCTTTCGTGAAAACCTGGAAAACAGTATCATGGCTCCAGCACCCGGGGTTAAAAATAAGAAGTATGATTTACTAAGGTTTGTTTTATTTTTTCGAATTCAAACGCAATTCTAACTTTTGCTTAGTTTTATCTCACACTCACTAACACATTAATAATATCCTCTACTTTCTTTCGGTCAAAATTATATTTAAGATTACCTATTGCCTATGTAGTTAGTAATAGTTAGGTATGGTCTGTCTGCTAATTGAATTTCAGACACATCATAAAAGTGAACTAGGAAATCTAGTTTATAACAGTGCAGTGTATACTACGAATACCACGATGAATCGAATTACAGCAACTATATTTCGCGAGCCTTGCAATTTACTTGCAGTAAGTGCAGTCTCAATTTTCCCATGATATTTATTGCGAATTAATGACTATGGGTCGTGCAGGTAGTAAGGATTGTGGAACGAGCCAAGATGATTTAATGATATAGTATATCAATCCTAGTTATTATGATGAGTCAAATCTATTAATTTATTGCTATTTAATGCATTTTCCCCAAGCACTTACAAGTAAGAGAAAAATATTTTGGGAGTATTCCCTATAGGCGTAGCGTAACTGACATTTTTATACAGAAATTACAGGTTTAGCAGGTGTATGTTATGGACATTATATTCATTTAATTATATTGTTGCCTTTTGATGGGTAAAAGAATATAATCTGACATTTGGGATGACACCAACCATGCGTATTATCTTCCTTTGAGGCATCGTTTTGTAACTTCATACTTGCATTAATAGGCTTATAAATTGCATAGTGCAGAATGCTGCGCCTAGCACACTCAAGTCTAGCAGTAATTCGTCTTGATACATAAATAAATTACTCTGACATGCAGACTAATTAAGTAAAGAATCCGTACCGAAATGTGTGCAACCTTTGAGGCAGTTTTTGAAACACCACGCATAAACCCGTACTTTAATGATGCAGAATGCATTGCTACTACCTTTCTATACGGCTATGATATGATTAATTACACAAAGTGTTTAGCATAAAAGGAAGAATGCGCTTAAGAAACAGCTTTACAAGGTATGTGGAAACACTACTGCTATAAACAGAAACCGAGATTGAGAGCAATGAAAGTTATTCTTGTACAGAATGATCAGTCACTGGGAGAAGACTTATTGCGTTTAGAATACTCTTGGAATCGGAATGATCCAGAGTTATCTACAGTGGAATTTCGCTAGCTCAGAAATCACCTCGCGTATAAACGTTGCCCAAGTTGGCCTTGATAGAGTAACATTTGTGCAATGCTTTTTCTCCTACAATTCAACAATCCATAAAGTTTAGTTTGTGCAATACAAATACACTCACATGCAGTATTAAGCCTCTATCGTCATGCAACACATAAATATATAGTAAGAAAGTAAGTATAAAGTTAGTGAACTTTTTACAGCGAGTGTGATGCTGTCAATGTTGAGCTATGTTCTCTGCATGTTGTAAAAGAACTTTGTACATACGATTGTATGTAGTTAATGTAGTATGTATGTATAAAGATAGCAGTTAACAAAGTAGTGAAGGAGAAGGAACTAAAATAAACTTTATATCATACTACAAAATTAAACAAGTGAATGACCATTGCTTATAAATACATTTTATGAGTTAAAAGTACTTAACTTTCTATGCGTCAACCTCAACATTCCATTAATTGAAATTCGCTTTTGCCTTTGTCTCAAGAGTATTCAGATTGTTTCATTTTCAAGAAATTGGCTTGTCCATAATCTCAAATGCATACTATTTATTTACAATGCATTATCAAAGTACTTTACAGAAGGACATGAAAATAAATGTCAACAATAATAAATGGGCAGTTATCTTTAGTGTAAAACTTTATTCTTAGAGTTTTGGGATAGCAAATGTACACAATAAATTAGTGCCTATAGTTTACTTGATTGCAAGTCAAAGAACCTTGTAGAGAGTGCTAACTAAAATATAATATGGTCATAGAGTCGCAGCTATAATATACATGCCCTATGTAAGAATTGCACAGGAGTATACATATACCTATTAGTGTAGTATTTTACACACACTTGCAAGAAACGATGCATTGAATTAATGGCTGGAGCTTAAAGTCCATCGGACTCTGCTCTAACTTCTGACTCGGAATGGCTCATCTTATGCATCCGTTCTCATTCTTCTCTTCTTCAGATTCTCCTATTTCAATCTTGATTTTACCGTGACGTGACTGTGCAATAAGATTCCTTTGTTACACCAACTGCTGCTGTTGCATTGCATTGTGCCATTTTTCATGATGATGATGAGGGGCAAGTTGAGTTTGCAAAATCCTATGTACAACTTTCCGCAACTGTGGTATGGAACTACGACATTTACATGGGACTTGTCAGTTGTTAAGATAATTTCCATTTCACTACCTCACACACATTCTATTACGGTTACACAGTGTGGTGTCCGTATAGTGAACAGGAAATATACCAAGAACATTCTGGTCGTATAGCACAAACAATTTTGTATGGTGAACATAATAATCTCATGTGCGTATACTACAATTGTGCACATCAACATGAAAAAAGAATGACGAATTTTTCAACGTACTGACGTTCGTCATCATGCTCCGTCTTTATAAGTAAGTGTGACTTGACTCTTGTCTTGACTGTCTTATATTAGTTTTTGTCTATAAGCTCGTCCAACCTAAAAATTCATTCAAGATGTGTTGCGTAGTTAGTCTGAGCATGCATGAAGAAGAGACAGATAGTAAAACATACATTGTTCTGTTATTGCATGTTAAGTTTACCCAGAAATTTTAAAGATGCCCGTCTAGTGAGTAAAAAGCTTTTGGCCTTGTTCCCCTTACTCTGCTTTTCCTGTTCAGAAGATCGATGATAAGTTAGTAGTAAGTATTATATTACATTATGCAAAGCAGGAACAAATTTTGTTTGTTGTACTTACTAACAATGTTTCATTTTTATTAATTCATGCACATTCACACGAATAATCATTTCTGCTATATATAGTAATTATTACAATACTAAATTACATTACTTAATACATTTATTCGCATAACCACTAATTGAAAACTTCACTGTTTATACAGTAATGATAGTAATGAATGAGTAAGTTAATGCAGATACATGTGGTTCTTTAAGAAACGATACGCTTTTCCATATTCATAACTTTCCACTCAAAGTTCAGAGTTTGCTGCCTCTATATAGAGGGAGAGAAATAGGTATTAGGCAATTAAATTAATGTGAGCATACTGGATATATTCTGTCCATGGTGGACTTCCATGATATCTGTGTGTAGGTGGTGTACATAGCCACATGTGTGTACGTCTTGTGTGTGTTATATTATGAGTAAGCTTGAGAAATGAGTCAAAGAGCAAACGGCTGCGGCTGTTGAAAGCGTAATATTCTAGAATAAGTAAGAGATATTACATGTTCAGTGAACAATACAAGGACCAGTGCACTATTCATTACTTTAGTGATTTTGAGTGCAGTGTACTCTGCTCTGTTCATGTAGTTGGTCTGTTCTGTTGTGGTTGTATGACTCTTCTGGTTATTCAGTAGTGACGTCGGTCCATGTATGCATTTGCTCTGACACGCTACATATGCAGTGCAACTTACCGCACCAACTCCCTTTCCCTTTGTCGTTCTCAGCTGCTTTATTACTTGACATAATATGCTGCCTTATTCCGACTAGCTCTCTGGCTCCACCGGTGAACTTGTATTTCTTAAGTTGAATGAATGCTCTTTTCCATCCAATTCTAAACTACTTTAACTTCACAATACTTCACATCAGTGTACAAAAACACTTAAGCAATACTGTATCCCAACAAACTTACTCAAGACGTCTTTCTGACCTTCTATACTAGTGAGGAATCGACTGGAAGCTGTTTGGGTATTCTTATACCATCAGATCAGGGAATTTGTATGGGAAAAAGCTGTGAACCAAACTTGTGGCAGCTTTATATTGAGTGTTGAAATCGTATAGGGTTTCTCTGGTCTCTGTGGAGGATCACAGTACACGTTTTAATCTATGGGAGCACGGCCCTAATGTCTTGAGAGCTGGAACATGTTCAAAAGTGCAAGTGGAGTTTGTAGCAATAATTGTGCAATGAGTGGAGGTGTGCAAGGAGTTTAGAAATTAATACTTAAATTGTATTTCTTGTTGGGATATATTTCATAATATTCATGAAATATGTATTGCTCATGTTGTATCGCAGTGCTACATAAAAAGTACAGTGTACAGACAAGAATAAGATCAAATTGAAAGTGTAGATTTATAAGAAGAAGGAAGAAAGCACACTATAGGGTGCATTTCATGTTCATTGTAGTCGTGGAATGAATGTGTCGTATGTGCATCTAAGGATTCGGAAAAGTAGGACGCGACAACTTTAAGTACAAAGAAAAGAGAGACAGATTCAGCTACATATTACTACTACTGCTTTACTAATGCTACAAGAAGACACGGTTAAAGTAACGTGGGGTACACAGCATTAAGGATGCATGGAGCGAAACGAGTTCTGAGATCTTGACTCACTCAAAGTATCCACGACTGTTTAGTATTCATAGACAGAGAAACTATTTTGTTGCTCTTTGTCTACTGTTTTAAATCTACGACAGGTTGTCGTTGTTGTTACTAAAGTGCGAGGCTGGGGATTTGAGAATAGAATAGACTCGATTCTTAAAAACATGACATGCACTGCAATAACAATAAATGTGAAATTATTTATACACTCACCCCGTCTAATTGGTGATAGAGGAGATGTTGACGGATTTAATGCACTCAAGCCGTTCTTCTTACATAAATTAATCACATTTAAGAATTCATGTGAGGCGAGACCAACGAAACCGGCTCTACATACGCATAGTTCTATACAGTATTACTTTTATATAGAAAGAAGCATTGTATTCTATGCTCAGTTGAGTTAACACTGAAGTTGTTAGCACGAAGAAAAGTGAGATTCTTATGAAGTGTGAGTGGAATGAAAATAATAATCATAACTCTTGTTGTGTCTGCTGCAGATGCATTTGAATTGTATAATTTTTTGTGGGAGTAAATTAAATTTTTCATCATACCCTTTGAATAAGTCAAATTGTTAATTGCAGTTCTTTGTTCCTGTAGGCTAATTGGGTTGTGCTGTTGTTTTGTGCATTAACGTAATAGGTAACTTTTAATTACGTTTGACAACTTACGATTAGCTGAAACGTTGCAGGGTACGAGTTACATGTGTACCAGACTTTGTTGTTTGACCGTGAGACATAAGTTGTAGTTTGTAGTGTTGTAGTGTAGTGAGAATAGGGAGAAATTGTATTTGAGAGGATTGTAGTGCAGTGAGATGGAAAACAGACAATCTGTGTTGAAACCTGATGGCAGCAGCAGCAGTAAGACCACTAACAATAATATTATTTTGCGAAAACCGAAAAAGTTTGTTCGTTTCCTTGACCGTGACAAGAGTCCTGTACCATTTCTCCTAAAACACTTGTAAGTTTTTCATTTGCATTATTAATTTCGCGTGATTTCATGTAAATATCTGTACATACATAGTTGTGAAAGCTTATCCTGCGTACGAAAATTATACTACAATTATATCTCACCGAATTCATTGATTTCGACACGCAGCTAACACTTTACTGGTTTTTATTTGTTTGTATAATACAAGACAAATTCAGGTAAATATTGTCTCATTAAGTTTTTGACATTTTTTATTTGGATTTTTTAATTCCATTTACAAGTCACATTGTAATGTACACTACCTGTCATATCTCTTTATGTCGTCGTGTAAAGGTCATGTAAATGTAAACATCCATTATAATTAGTGCTTGTATATTTCCTTCTTGAAAAGTGTATGAAAGATTGTATACGTATAGGTAGGTATAACTTTAGTCTACAATTTGTGTGATAAGAGTGATAAAGTATATGGCTAAAATATTACTATATGGAGTGCAATGTCCTTTACTCAGAGACAAGGTAATGTCGTTAATACTGTCTCTTTAGGCCAATCGAATCCAATCATTTCCACACACACACTGTTATATTACAAAGATATGTATAGGTAGGTGGTGGTATAGGTTTCTATGCTTTATGTTAGCTTTATTCCGCATTGTACATTATTCCCTTGAACTTTACAGGAACACATTGTAATTAAATTCCGATGCGGTAAAATTCCTTTGGAAAAGTTATGCCGATAGGAAAATACCTGTATTGAAAAACTAAATAGATTTGTGAATGCCACTACTACTATATGTATGGAATATCGTTATGAAACCAGTAAAAAACTGTGAAAGGTTTTACATGAATGTTCTGCATGTTGTTTCCTGTGCATCAGTTTCCAAACTGGCAGTTTGACAAGTTGTGAAAGACAGTTTGGACTAGTCTTGTGTCTTGTGTAATTCCGATTGTTCACTTGAATAAACTGACCATTATCAATTATATGGTTGCATTGTAACCTTGGCATAGATCTTGAGACTCACTTTACGTTTTAGTATTTGGCTTGGCCATGGTGAAACTTAATATACCTTTTGGCTTGCAAGTAGAATGCAAGATGTGAGTAGAAGTAATTAAAAGGATCATTATAATGGTGAATTATTGAATTAAAT
>JABASD010004939.1:0-13873 GCA_019776165.1 Pogonognathellus flavescens | reverse complement strand
CGAAAACGGAATACATACTCATTCTTATATAGGTACAAGTAGTAATGAAGTAATAATGCAGGATGTCCAAAAAGTCACACGTGCATTATTCCTACTCAACCTCCAACACTTCCCTATGCATTAAAATCACATTCGTCGTACTCTTTTCTGTGCCTCAAAAATAATTCATTGGATTCTAACGTGTTTCGGCATTTTGGGGTTTACGGCTACACTGATTTCAAATATAACTCAATTTAAGATCCAGTTATTAATGTGGGAGTGGTGCAACACCCTTTAAGCCGTAAACCCATGTGAAAATAGATTTATGACTTTAAAGGTGTGATGACACATTTTTTATTAGATTTCAATTGGGTCTCATATTTGAAGTCAGCGTTGCTAAAAACCTCAAAATACCGACACACGTTCGAATTCAATGAATTATTTTCTGCGACACAGAAAAGAGTACGACGAATGCCATTTTAATGCATAGGGAATAGGGAAGTGTTGGAGGTTGAGTAGGAATACAGATAATGCACTTCCTCCGACGTTTTGGATACCCTGTACAGTAAACCCTAGGTACTCTTTTTAATAGCATTTTGTGTCTGGTCTCATGCAGATAAAAATTTACGAGCTCAACCATCTATGTACTATTTCGGAAAAACTTCAGCCTTCTTTTCCATACAACATAAAACAAATAATAATATGGAAAGCATGTGAAGGGAGAGAATATGGTCGGTTTTTCGGATGTAGTGTAGTTGTAATAATAATAATAATATTGTTGTAAGGATTAATGTACCCACTATTAGAAAGTAGTACAACAACAAAGAAAGACTAAAGTCGCAAAACTTTCTTGGTATTATCGTTGTACTTGTTTGAATATTTCTGTAAGTAATTAGCTTTTAATGAGTTGTGTAGGACAAAGACTTAAAAGTATTTTCCATCTGGGTACTTTTAGTAATGAGGGGAATGTTTTCTTTTGATATGGGTACAGTTGTTCCATTACTTTGAGTAATGCAATAACTGTACATTGTTAATGTAATCACATACACATTGTACCTACATGGTAAGATTTTACTTAACTTTATGTCATGTTCTCAAGTTTCATGTACTTCTCATTTTCTCACAGGCAAATTTGTGCAATACTTACGAGCATTCGGGCTTTATTTGAGCTCACTGGTTTTAATTTGCATCAGTTTGGACCGCTACTATGTTGTGGTTTATCCTCTTTCTGCTATTGATGCAAATAAAAGGGTTCGTATGTGGATTATTTTGTCTTGGATAACTTCAGCTGTGTGCTCCATCCCGCAAGTAACTTTCTCCTTTTGTACCTACTCAATTATTTCAAATGATGTCATTTTCAAGCTTAAGCTTACAAATAAAAAGTTTTTTCATGGATAGGTGCTGGTATTTAGGGAAGAAGTTCATCCCGACTTTGGGACATATCGACAATGTACCTCCATGTGGATTGAAGCTTGGATCGATATTGTTCACACAATTTTTTCTTTGCTTGTGATGTATTTTCTTCCTCTCATCGTCATTATATTCACGTACTCCAACATAATACTCACAATTCAGTCTCAGAACACCCCACCAGGTAAATCAATTCACAAAACTCAACAACTCATTGTCAGCATTTTGGGTTACAAAAATACAGACCCAATTTTTAGTTTTGCAGTAGAAATGTAGTTTTCTTATATGTATTCATGTCTATTTTAAAATCACCAGTATATATGTAAACCTATTTATCTACAGCTACTACAACACTAATATTGTGTGTGTAGCTCTATTGTAGAGTTTCGATTGTGTAGACTGTAAAGTAGCTTCTTACTTCATCCGACATGTTTCGCTTGTGAATTGACATCATTTTCACGACAATATATAATATAGAGTTGCAACATTTTTGTAGCAGTACCAGATGATGTACTTTTGTCAGACAATTATTTTAATGGTTTGTCTGATTTCACAGAAGGAACTGAATCGACAAGTTTTCTACGTCGTAGCAGTCGCTGTGTGATTGAGCGTGCTCGAATAAGAGCCCTGAAGCTAACTTTTGTCATCGTGCTTGTTTTTCTCATTTGCTGGACTCCATACGTCATCATAACTCTTTGGTATGTATGTTTATTTAATTTAATGCAATGTCTAAATGGAGATTCTTACATGATAATATATGCCCTATAAAAATCTATCACTATATAACTAAGGTGTATATACCAAATCGTAGAAAGGCTCTCTGGATTTATTGTTTACACATACATCACTTCCCTGTCTGAAAAATGTATTAAAGAACACACAGGAAGTGTCGTGTGCAATCTGAAATGTTATTGTGGTAGCCCACTATAGTAAATCAGTTCGCTGCCAAACTTGATATTATTTACCGTTTACAAAAGAATTTTTCCCATTCAATGCAGTAGTATTCATGCGTTTCGATCTGAAAGCATTTTCTTTGTAAGTACTTTTATTGAGTTGTTGTGTGATACGTGTGTCATGAAGATATGTTTGTGTACATGCTGTAGGCATGTGCTGGATCGCAGTTCTGCAGAGAACTTGAATGCTGGACTTCAAGATTTACTTTTTACATGTGTGGTTGCCAATTCATCTGCTAATCCTTTGGTCTATCTATTCTTCTCGCGAAAAAGTTCTAACTCGCGAAGAGCCACCGTGAGAAACTCATCCACAACATTTCATCATCGTCTCTCGTCAATCATCACAACTAATGCTATCGAACTCAGACCCATATAATTAACCCACTCATATAATATCATTATAATGGAATCACACGGATTGACGTGATGTGTTGGAATATTACTAAAAATATCTTTATCTGTTAGAATATGCTTTGTGTCACATTCCCCTTAGTAACAATGCCAGTCTGCAACACATTTTTCTGTATAACAAAAATGAATGGGATAATAATAAGTTACCACATAAAATCATTTCATTTCTCATTTCAATCTGTGTGGTTGAAACAAAAGTTTCTGTCGTGTGTTCATCTTCCTTTCGGTATTCATCAGCAATTTTCTATTGTGTTAACGTGTCAAGTAGTTGACGGACTTGTTTTAGCGATATCATGGAGAATGAGCAAGCTGTTGAGAAAACTCAAGTTGAGGTTGAAGTTGAAGCTCCGGCGGAGAAACCAACTGAAACAAGAGCAGTAGAAAGTAAAACTGGATCAAAACGTGCCGTGGATGAACCGGCCTATCGTCCTCCTACCAACAAGGACTTCTACGTGTGTCTTGGAATCCTTCTCCTTTTGGCACTCATCAGTGTGATCGTAATGGTCGCTATTTGGTTCGCAAAAAAAGGAGATCCGGATTCTTTCTTCTACGACGCGGGCAAATCTAATGGTGCGATATGATAGCTGGAGGAAAAAATTACATATATGCCCCATGTCTTTTGGTAACAATTGTGAAGTCCAGTATTTTAACGAAACCTTTCTTTTTCTACTTCAAATATCGATATTTTGAAAAGTCTACAAGAATGAAGCTAGAAAAAGTGTATAAGAGTTTTTGAATTTTAAATAATGAATGAATGCTCTGGGCTTCTTAATTGTCACTGGAAAACATGGGGCAATCATGAAACTTTCTCCGCTATCATATCACTAAAACTAACAAACTAACAATGAAGATGTGATGACTGCGACTACGATGGCGACACCTACTACTACTATGGCTAAAGTGGACCCAGCTAAACCGGATCCCTCAACCGGAACAAATCCTTGAAACTCTTAAAATGCCAACTGGAACTCCTACTCATTTCATAACAGACGAAGTATATCTGCTAACCTACACACATTGGAAATATCTTAGGAAATCTGAAATACATACAATGGGAATTATGACTCTAAATTATTTTATTTTTGAAAAAACAATTGTATCAATTCTGCAAAAATGGTTTGCTTTTCACAGTTTTACCAAATGAGAAATTCATGTACCTATACTTATTTTATGATTCGATGAATTTATAAAAGAGAAATACAAAAGTATTTTTTTTAAAACTTGTTAATTTGTTTGTATACTTATGTAGAAGAAGATTTGCAGAGAGAGAAAATCAAAGTATAGTGAACCACCGTCAATTGCATAAACTGATTGCCAAAAGACACGGTATACTTTGAATAGCATTATGGGACATTAAAATATTTAAAATAGACCTCATAGATAATTGATCATAATATTATCACTTCTTAGATTACCCAATACTATGAATGAAACTGCTAATTTTTGTTTGTTTGATTTTTTAAAACCTATTCCCAATCTTTGCAGTTTCAAGTACATTAGTGCATATTACATATAGAAAGTAGAAAGCTGAACCAGTATCATGTGCATCAATTTCTGCATTAAACAGGCATCATTTTCATTACATCATACAATAAGGTCTATTATAAAAGAATGAGCACTCTGTCAGCATCAATCATTTTTATTCATTCATTTCTAATGTACAAAAACTCTGCATAGATTAGTTGAGATGAGACTTTGGAAAAGCTTCATAGTCAAATAAAATGTCTGCATGACAACTATGGTAGAATAGGAAGACAATTGTAAATCGTTGGGTGACGAGTTGCTTTCTCTCACACTTATATGGTAGATATTTCTTCACATCAACCTGCTGGATAAAGTAGATATTTCGAAAAGTTCAAATACATGAATACACCTACACTGACAGCGTCTCAGCCTTCACCCTTTGTAACTCAAAGAAAAATAGTACAGACATTATAGTAATTAAAGATAATTGAAGCCACCAATTTACCTTAGTTAACAATTATACTGCATAGCTAATAGTTACAGTTGTACAAATGGAAGATACAGAAGTCTCTCCCGTAATTGTTCCATTGAGAAATCATGGTAGACTTTGTCAAGCTTGTCGAAAACTTTTGGATAAACTGAAGCACCAAAAGAGTCGATTCTTTGGTTTCAGGAAAAACTACAAGAAAATTAGCGATCCTCGTTTCTTTCATGATGCACATAATAAAAACGGAGCTTTACCATTGCCAGCTCCTGCTTTGTATTTGAACACGTCTGAAAAATGGGACTGGGATTATTATAATTATGAAGACTATGGTGCAATGCACTGGCCTAATGAATGGGGAGTGTTGGAAGAACCTTCGTGTCACATCCCTTTGCCTTCTTTCAACCGAAACTTTCAAAAGAATTCCGTAATGGTTAAAAGGACATTCCCGGAAAGATTGCGCACTTCTTCCTATAATTTGCATCCGTTTGCAGTATGATATCATTAAAAGCTTTTCAATGTTATACATTAACACAAAGCGGATAGGCAATTTTTATCCTTGCATGTCTTTAGTCAAATAATAATTTAAGCAAATTCCTTTCCTGCAGGATGGTGATGTGCATCATTACAATTCCAGACTGGGACCTCAGTTTGCGTTTCAGGCTTCACGTTATACGAATCCCTCGTGGTGCGAGAGTGAGAAACCTTTTACACAAAGTGATAAACAACACTTTCCCAGCCCAGCTACTGATGATGATTCGAATCCGAGAAATAAGCAGTTTTTATGTCATCCCGAGAAAGAAAAGAAATATTGCAAGCTGCCCGATCGATTCCAAGCATACACAAAGAGATACGAGATTCCCTTACAACAAACAAAGAATTCCCACAATGCAACAGAAAATAAAAGTAAATTTTTAGCTTTTATATTTTATTTAATATAGCACAATATAATGGTCTCCAGTCCATGTGCTGTAATGTAAAGATGCATTTTAAACGCATAAATTGTTTACTATGGGGGAAGTGCAACATTTGAAACATAAGCTTTACGAATGAAGAAATACTAAGAGATCAAAGACTTTTTTCTCGCTCATGTACTTCAGAGAGAAAAATTCCATTTGAGATTTGAAACGTTTTAGTTTATTCAATTTTGACAGTCTCAGTTTTCTTTCATGTACCTATATGGTAATGTGAGTTGGTTCACGATATATTTGTTTATCCAGTTATTTGCAGGAATTTGTATAAAATATCCGCTTTGCCTTTTACTTTTGCCCTACCCATCTGCCATGTATAAATAAAATATGACCTGTTTGTGTCTACTATCGCATTACCTAATAGCATAATTTTGCTAGTAGCACTTATGGTTGTATGTCATGCTCATAAATATTTTAAGTTACCAATTACCAATCGCTATTACAGGAAAAGCCTCCACGTGTGCGTTTATTCCCTTGAAAAGAGACTCAGGAACTGTAAAAAAAGGATTACGGTTTAAATCAACGGAAAAGAGTATCAACTGGTGTGCCGTGAATTCGCGACACGAAAGAGCCCAGGCTAATTACAATAAAATTATGGCAGAACATGAAGAGGAAAGAAGACAGAAAATGCTTCTTTGGAATTTGAGGCTTAAAGTTGGTCTCTGCAAGCGAAACCTCCAGCATCTGCAGAAAATTGAGTGAGATAACTTTCACTTTTGTTTATGATTGATATACTTTCGCATGGAACGTGCGAACGTGCTAGAATTACATTCCACGTTTTCCCATAATGCTGCAACGTATTTGTATTTTAGGATATCACCGGTATTGGAAGATCTGGAGAAATCCTATCATCTGGTTTATTGGATTGGCCATGGACAGAATCCGAGCAATATGGTATACACATTACATTATAATGGATTCGCGTCCGAAAACTATATTACTAACATATAAAACATGAAGTAGCATTTCTACATAATTTGCATTGTTTGGATAAACTTCTTTGTAACAAGCATCCTTTTTCGATTTACATAGCTCATAAAAGATTTTTGCAAATCTAGGTTGGTCGATTCTTTGATATGCAGGATAATCGCATGGTAGCCTTGAAAATATTTAATCACAAAATGCCACCGAGAAACATAGAGCGTTTGGAAAATAAATTATTAGCAATGGCAGAAATAAAATGTCTCCTGGTAAGATCGACCTCAATTCACTCAATCATGAATTTACACACGTATTTTTGGTAATAATATTTTTGAATATACTTAGGAACTTGATCATCCAAATGTTATGACCCTTTTGAAATACTTTGAGCTGAATGGAAAGGCACATTTAGTACTTGAGCCATGCGATCATAATTTGAGAGTTGAGATTACTGCATCCAGATGTGGAATGGACATTGCAACGGTTCATAGTATCATTTTTCAAGTTCTCAGTGGACTTAATTACTGTCATGCGACCAATATCCTTCATCGCGACCTTTGTCCGGAGAATATTCTTTTAACTACTACCGGCGTAGTAAAAATTGCAGACTTTGATAAAGCAATTCTTGTGAAGGAAGTCAAAGGTATCACACTTCCACCAGGGACTGTGACATACGGTGCTCCTGAATTACTGTCTCGAGATGCAAATCTGGGTGTGTCATCCGATATCTGGTCAATTGGAACGATTCTGTGTGAAATGATTTCTGGCACTCCCCTGTGGAATTTCCCAACAGAACGGGAACAACTTGATGCAATACAAAGAGACATGGGATACTTTTTCCCTCGTCATTCATTCCAGATGTTGAAAACAAAATTAAATACGGCATTTTTACACAAAAGTTTACTGAGATTTGATAGTGAACTTGTGTCTTTCATCATTGTAAATCAACCATTTTTATTCACGAATTTTTCAACATAATGCTGATAGTTTAGTTAGGTATTTAACTCCGAAACCTTCATAGATTACTCCGGTCATTCTTCAAGATTTGCCATGATATCCAAATATTTAGACCTTAAAAATTTGAACCAAATTACCGTAAAAATTTGATATAATACCTATCTTCGAATAAGTATCGGATTTCTCTTTCTCTAACTTATTTACTTGGGTGAAAGGTCAAAAGGGAAAGTTATGTATTTATTTTTGGGGAAAATAAACACCCGAGTGTTAGATCATAAATAACTTTACGGTAGGTCTATTTGGCCTGTCTGTACTATAACCCCTATGGTTTCGGAGTAATCTCTTACATTAACCAAATTACAGTAAACATTTTACGTTTTTGTGTCATACAGGAATGTCTCAGGATGGATCCTTCCAAAAGAATCCCATGCAATATTCTCATCGATCATCCTTTTATTAAAAATGGGTAAGTGCGATTACGTTATTTTATGGCATTGTATTCATATCTATACTTCCAGGTATTGAATATAATAATGAATCAATGATCTAGTAAAATGTGCGAAAAGGCTTCTCCATCTAATGATGGAATTTCGCCAAGAGATTCACAAGGAGTTGATTTTTGTGGAAGAACAATTTCTATGATGGCTTCTGCGAAGCAAATTGCATCGGCAGACGTGAAACGTCAATATTGTGACAATCAAGATCGCAGGAGAGACAATCAATCATCATCGGAGGAAGAAGAAGAGTTTTATTCTGATTCTGATGGAGACCCGAAAACATTGGATGACGAACCCGAGGAAGCTGGAGATAGTACAAGAAAAACTGCAGACAAGAAAGGAGAATCGTTTCCAAATTTGAGACCCTATTTGCCTTATAAGCTCACAAGTGAGAAAATAGTTGAAGCGAATTTGATATTGAATTCCAGAAGAAGTAAAACTATGATTCCTATCGTAGATCTAGTTAAAAAAGCGTAAGACCACCATTGTTATTGTTATTATTATGCTTGAGCATGTAGGACATAAATGTTGCGAATTCTTAGTGTAGGAAATAAAAATTGTGCATAATTTATACATGCATTATTGCGACTACGCAACTGAATTGTTTTGCATATTATAGGCACTCAACGATGACAGTTAAGGAAAGCATGGCCAGGTATAATAATTCCTCTTGTATGAATGTGTCTGCGGGAGGTGACGGTGAACTTAATTGCAAAGAGAGTAAACTCGTATTGGATGATAATGGAGAAAATAATAAAAATAACATCAGCGCTCTTTATCCTGGAATGGGTGATTTGTCAAATGCTCTTGCAAATGCTAATTGGAATTCTGTTCCAGTTTTCAAAAGACAATTCGAGACACTGCAAAAGACAAATCCAGTTTCATTCAAGCAAAATGTGGGCACTTTCATTTCGACATTAATAAAACAGGTATAGTCATAGCCAGATAGCAACGATAGTAAGCCATACGTTCCATTACTAACATTTATCTTTTTCGTGCTTCCGTTTTTTATGAGTTTGTGGCACAATTTACATAATTTGAAGTTTATGTAGATCACTTGCAGCAAAACAACCGTTGCAGGTCCAGCAATAAAGATTCTCAGCGCCTTACTGAAAGATCATGCACAATTCTTCCATTCTGTAAGGCCAATTGAGATAGTGGCATTCTTTTGCTCATTAAAACCAAGTCTAACATTTCTATATTTTAATAAATTAATTTTGAAACAGGATACGGAGAAACTGATAAGTATCTTGCTACAAAAAATAGGTGGTCCCTATTTTATAGAACAGGAATGTTGTGAAGCACTCCACAACTTAATAGTTATCGCTTCTCCTGTGAAAGTTTGTTTGGTTTTAACTAACAACGCTGAAACAAAGTAATTCATTGTAAATCTCACTGTAAAATTCATTGTAACATGTATTCATATACCGAAAACGGATAGAACATACAAGTGTTTTTTATGTTTAAAGGTTGAAAAATGCAAACACCCGATATGTCGCAAGCTTTTATCTAAACGAGGCAATGAAAAATTTGGACATTGAAACGGATATAGGGGACAACAATTTGGCTCAGAAAAAATTGACAAAGTAAGGGGCAAAACCTAAAAATGAGCTGAGTGAAACATATCGATATTTCCATGTGTCGTTAATTCAACAAATATTTTTGTACTTTGATTGCAGTCAAGTTTTTAAAACTGTTCTTTGGCTAATGCATGACCAGGACCCTAAAACGCGTAGATGTGCCAAGAGTATTTTGGAACTCCTAATGAGTCATTCACGGTTTTGGGAATTTTATCGCACTTTTGTTCCTGAAAGTCAAATTGCAGAAATACACCGAGTTTTAAAACAGATTCGACCGAAAACAACTGTAATTACTCGTAAAAAATGACCCTGAATCATGCAGTTACTAGTATTTTTAACATTTACATTATCATAACAATTATAATAATATTTTCTAACTCCAGTTCAAGCAGTACTTAGTTGACACGAACAAATGTTTACTCACACACATAGATTTTATTGCAAACATAAAAACTGTATTACATTCGACATACATCTTTAAAATTGGACGTGGCACATTCATAGTCAGAATAAAGAAATCTGAGATAAATAATATCGGAGTTAAAAGATCATTTTGAGTCTAATAATTCTAACGGAGGTTCTAAGTACAAAACTATAAAAGCGTCTATATTTATTTATAATATTTGCATACCTAGATACATTTTAAAATTGTAACATCTCCTCCTCACTATGTTTTCTTGGCGATGCTTAATTTGTTGATTATATCCATGAAACCGAATTTGGGTTTTTCGTTGGTGTCAGTTCTGCGCCCCCGAAAGCTCCTTTAATAAAAGAATACAGTTACAAAATCAGGTAATTGAGAAAATGCAAATAATATCTAATCATCAACTAAAGCAAAAATAACTACAGTATGTTATTACTTAATATCGAAATAAGAAATGCTTTCTGTTACCTTTTAGGCTTTTTAACAATCGCCTTAAAGTTCAGTCTTTTACCAACTTTGATGTTTCGACTTTGAATATTTTTGGTTCCTTGATTGACTGATGAACTATATTCAAAAACTTGACTATACAACAACTTTTCAGAGTGTGATATGTCTGAGTGAGATTCGTGGCCACCGCCACTATCCGGTTCAGCTGAAGAAGTGAAATCCTGCCCGCTTTCAAAAGTAGGTATCGATTCAAATTTGCTAATAACAAAATATAAATGAACATTAAAGGAAATTAAGGTACAATTTAAGTTCGTTTGTAATATTGCAAGCATAGCTTGTACGAGATGTTGACTTACACTACAATTGGTTCAGCACAATTAGAAGTATTTAACTCTGCATCGCGTTGATTGTTTAAAATCTCCATTTCATCGCTTTCGGGAGGCATTTCATTAAAATATTCGCAGTAATTGTCATCCGTTGGTTTTGTCAGATTTTCAGACTTTTCTTCTTTACTAGAAGATAAAAATGACATGTTTAAGCATTTAATAATTCACTTTGCTTTAATTATTAAAATTCACTATAAAAATGTTTTTCTACTCCATACATGATTAGTTCTGGATAAACTAGCATTTCATCATTGTCTTCTGAAGTGTTGTTAACAACTGATTCATTGTCATCACAATTGTCATCGTCAACGTTAGAGAGGTCTCCGATATCACCCAAGATTATCTCTGGCCTGTAAAATTATGTTTTATAAGCTTAGAAGTTATTAATGTTTCAATATAATGTTCTGTCATTAATAAATCTGCAGTGCTAGAACTTACTGGTTTGTCATATTGCAATTATGACCCAGTTTTTTATGTGAGAGTAAATCTTCGATGCTTGGAAATGAATTACCACACAGATCACAATACTCTTCTGTTTTGACAAGATTCAAATACGGATCTTCATCCTGGTCTTCTGTCTCCACAGTCTCCAGTTCCACTTTCTCTACATTCCTACATACATTGTAATATATCGATACAGTCAAATTAACGAATTATAAACTTATAATTTGTCAATCCCTTACTGTACTAAATGACTTACTCTATGACCTCGAGGGCTTCTGCTTCCATTTTGACATAAACTGGTTCTGTGACTCTAAAAATAACAATAAAAATAACAAACTCTTGAATAAATAGTACAAAATATTCACAGTTTTCTGTCTCGTAAGTTGAAGATGACTTCTACTCACTCAGTTAATTCCACATCGGTCATGTCATTTTGGTCTTCGAAGTTAACAACGTTGCTATCGACTTGTGAAATAAGTGAGTCCACAACGCTAATAGTATCATCATTATTTTCATCTGACAAATCATATTGGTCTTTTTGGCCTGGTGTCCACGGAATTAGACCCATAACATATCCCTCTTCGTCATCCTCTTCAGCGTAACTTGATGGATTATTTCTATCATGAAAATGGTTGTCATTTTTATTGCCAAAAATAAACAAATATTGTGTACTTACATTTTTACAAACATAATATGTATTTCACTTACACTCGCCTTTTCTTCCTTTGATACGTCCTCAATTGGTGCTGCAACGGCTTTTTCTTATTTTGAGGTGCAGATATTGGATTGAACTTTCGCAACACCACAGACTCTACTCTGTAAGGGGAAGAATAAAACAAAAGTTGTTACCAATTGCCTGAAATTCAAAATCAATACAATAGTTTTGGCATATGAATAAGATAAAAGATTTATTATTGGTATACGCTTTTTGGACTCTCTTCTGGATAACTTTTTCATCAAGAGGACATCTTCTAAGCTCGCCAGCCATAGATTTCAAAGCAGTCGCTATCACCAAAGAAGATGCACTAGATCCACTTGTAGAGGTTTGACTTTCTTTGGGTTTAATTTCCACACGTTCCGTATCCGTCACTACTGCACTAGGTTTCTTCTCTTCTTGTCCATCTTTGATTTTCAAATTATTCAAGTTAAATGTTGAACATTTTCGTTTAACCCATTTAGCTGGGATGGGAGATATTTCTCCCAGACTGAACATGTAGTTATGACGGGACTGGAATAAATATCTCCCACTCTTGAAAACGCGTTTCTATGGGATGGGAGATATTTCTCCCATAAAAATTCTCCGATATAATGAAATTCGCCAAGTCGTTTTCATGGCAAGCTGGGAGAAAATTCGCCCAGCAATAAAAACGTATTCATAAAAATCGGTTGCGACTTTTAAAAACATGGCATCTGCGAATACATCTCAATTTTCAGAGTCTGATAGCTCTTCCGAATGGGAGTCTGAGTTATCATCGGAAGATGATACTTCAGATGAATCTGTTCAATCAGAATCAGCTACAACCATTTTATTATTACACAATTCCGAGATATAAATGCATACTGAAATACATAGAGAATTGCCATGCTTATATACTCATTATTTCTCTGATTAGACGTGGATTCAGATCTGCACAATTCAAATGAAGATTATTTTAATGAATAGGTAACTATATAGCTTGTACAAGTTGTAGTTTTGGAACTGTAAACATTATTCACATTTAATCCACATTTAATTTTAAACATAATTCAAATTCAAATTACACTTGAAACGTTTTTAAATTCATATTCATCTACAACATACGGAACAACTGTCTGGAGATATATCGAAACCGTAAACTACCAAATTATAACATGTGGTCTAAAGGTATTGACCGAGCCGACCAAAACATGCGCTATTACGGTATGTTAAGAAAATCCAAAAAATGGTACAAAAAGTTGGCGTTCCATTTGATAGACATTTGGATTTATAACGCTCATGAGGCTCATTTTTTATCTACAAGCATTTTAGCATGAACGGAGGATCCTTCCTTCAATTCAGAATGAAGTGGCTGAAACAATTGTTACCACAGTTGGAATCTAAAAATCTAAACTACAGTTACACCTTCGCAAAATGGATTGCCTTTCTAAAGCCAAATAGTTCTACCGGAAAGTTGACTCATGGGTCTCGTAACTGTAAACACTGCTAAAAAAAATCCAGAAGTTTTTATCAATGCGGATTGTGTGAAATTTCATTGTGCATTTACCCCTGCTTCCATAATTCTATTTAAAAGTTTAAATGATTGTCATTGTTTATTTAGAGATAGCATCGTTAACTTGTGTAAGACTGTTGTTCCGTATGTTGTAGATGAGCATTTGAAAACGTTTCAAGTGTAATTTGAATTGTGTTTAAAATTAAATGTGCATTAAATGTGGATAATGTTTATCGTTCCGAAATTACAACTTGTACAAGTTAATTATCTAGTCATTAAAATCTCCCGCTGGTAGGCGATTTTCCGAAATTCACTCTAGAATTTTTAAATTGTTAGTTCCCATATCACTGAGATGA
>JABASD010004938.1:0-13874 GCA_019776165.1 Pogonognathellus flavescens | reverse complement strand
CGTACTGGCCGATTTAAGTCCCCAGTTCGATATACCTCCCCATAGGGACATTAATGCGATTTTCCGACGAGATTTATGGTCTCCAGAATATAACTGCCCAAGGTCGAAATAGTTGCCCATGTAGTATAATGAATTTCATGGGCAATACAATTCATTATACATATAAGTATGCTTGCACTAAAAAGGTGATAAGGATGCTTTTATACCTACCTAGTACCTAGTATCTATTTTACTGTTTTACATAAGCTAATTATAGACCTCAAGCAGCCAGTCGCTAGCAGAATGTCTGACAATCCAGGTCGTAATATTTTAACTCCTAAAAGACGAATTTCACTTCGTTCTCACACAGCAAAATTGAAATTAGAAATAATACAGTTCAGTGAATCGACGAATATTTCACAAGCAAGTAAACAGTTCAACGTAGACAGAAAGAGTATCCGCGACTGGAAAAGGAAACGATGTGAATTGGAAGCTCAAATAAGCGAGGGTAAGTTTCCTTAATTTCAATGAAATATTTCTATTGTATTGATGGTGAGGTGAGAGACGGGTACATAACACTACCCTGGTATATTTAGTAAAATTTTAATATTATTTTTAGGTACACCAGAAAGAAAACGTCTTAAAGGAGGAGGGAGAAAGCTCGAGCAACCAGATTTGGACGAGACATTGTATGAATGGGTGATGGATCAGCGTGCTCAAAAGTATTGTGTCTCAAGGGCTTTAATTTTACGCAAAGCAGTGGAAATGGCACAAGATACTACATTTTTACCTCAAATGAGTTGGGTCGCACGTTTCATGAAGAGAAAAGGGTTATCTTTACGCAAAAAGACAAGTGTTTGCCAGAAAGTCCCTGTCACCTACATTCCAACTATGGTTTCTCACATTTTATACGTTCGTAAAATGAGAACTGAAAACAAATTTTATTGCGTCCGAAATTTATGCCGCAGATGAGACTGCCGTTTGGTTAGATTGCTCCACCGATTTTACAGTGACACCAAAAGGATCCAAGGAAGTTTCTATACGTACAACAGGCCACGATAAACTACGCATCACTGTAATGCTGACTGCACGAGGCGATGGATTACGCAAAATCTGTGTGGATGGATGACAATTTCACCAAATTGTATCTTCAGAAGATAATAGGAAAAGGATTATTCCGCAGAAAGTTTTTAGTCTGGGATTCTTTAGTCTGATATCTTCAGACTTGATTATAAAGTCCTTCTTTGCCTGCGGCATACTGAATGCTGTGTGACGGTAGTGAAGACAGTAAGATAACATCTTTCAAGGCAGGTAAAGACTGTGCAACAGGACTGGATTTACTTAAAAGGGAAGCTAATAAGTCACAACCAAATGCTGAATATCAATTGGCACACTGATATTTTGCAGAAGTTTGTTCGGTAGACAAGGGTAGTGTATATAACTTTTTATATCGCTTCATACCAATTTGCACACTGATGTTTCAATGAAGTTTGTTCGGTAGACAAGGGTAGTGTATATAACTTTTTATATCGCTTCAGACCAATTTGCACACTGATGTTTCAATGAAGCTTTGTGCGGCAGGCAAATGTAGTGTTATATAACTTTTTATATCGCTTCATACCAATTAGCACACTGATATTTTGCTGAAGCTTGTTCGGCAGACAAGGGTAGTGTATATAACTTTTTATATCGCTTCATACCAATTTGCACTGATGTTTTGCTGAAGTTTGTTCCGCAGACAATTGTGGCAAAATCAATTCTTTTAGTTTTTAAATACTGCTAATTTGTGAAAATCGTTTCTTTTTGTTCAAATATTCCTAATTGTGTCAAAATCGAGTATTTTATTTTAAATATTCTCAATTGCATCAAAATAGATTCTTTTAGATTTAATACTTCCATATATTATTAAAAACAATTTTGTTGGTTAAAATGCTACCAATTATCATTTTATTGTATGGACCTCGTGATGTGCCGCTTGATGTTAGTTTAGGTTTGCCTACAGACGGACAAGAACGTATCTGAAGGAGAGAATCACGGGGCGCCCGTGACCCCTTTAAAATTTCGTAACTTTCTTTAGTTATTTTTTGAGTTTTCAAAAAAACAAGCCTAAAGTGTAAAATTTGGCTCCAAAATAACAATAAATACTAAAAATCATTTTTTTGCTTTGATTTGTCACGTTACGTGCGGATATTATGAGTATTTATTTATAAGTTTGAAATGTCCGTGTGACCCCTTGACCCCTTCCCTAGAATTAAGACAATACTTGTTAGACATCTGCACAGTTAATACAAAATGAACTGTGCAGAATAAAACTAAACACTGATTGTAAATGTTAATTTTCATTTAGGAATTAGGAATCGTAATTCATTCGAAGCTGTTCAATGTGAGTAGCAAAAAGCATTTAATGATCTTGAATATACGTTTTTTGTTAGATCGTAGTGAAAATTGGATCGTGTATCATGCAATGTCGAATCCAGATGCTGGATGGGATGGACGAACAGCCAGAATACAAAAATTCGGATGGAATCCAGACAACTCTCCTGCTTTTCCAAGGTAAATGCGTTTCACTGTTATAACCAATACTGAAATAACGAAGATTGTTAAAATACCAACAGTATTCCAAGAAAATAAAATTATTCATGTTTTAATATGACTTAAGTGTCCTGTCTATTATCCTAACTATAGGCCTACTGGATTTGGAATTCCTCTGGAAGGTCCAAGTGGGGAATAAATCCGTTGTAATTATTTCTTAATACTATTACTTTCTACAGTCAATGTAATTTGAATTTTAGTAACTTAGGTAGAAATAAAAATAAATAAATTTTATTGTGTTTAATTACTTGACGAAAATTGTACAGTACAGATTAATAAAATTGAAAAGTTTAACAAGGAGAAATCCAATGTAATAATAATATAGCAGCTAACTCTAATTCCATTTTGGTGTAGTTGCACTTGGACATGGCTTGGTAAACATTTGATTGTGAGATCGAATCCATTTGTTTGCTACTGCAAGAAAACACAACAGAAATAAAAGTATCTCCGTGTAAATGCATTTACAGAAAAAAAAGATTTTGTTAAACAAATCGGGAAACTGAATGCAAGTGTTTCCTCTTCATTAATTAAACTTACTAATTTTTATTCCGTGCAAAACTGGACATCCTCCATGAAGCATTTTATTGTTTATAGAACCATCCGGGTTTTCATTGTACCAGAAAAGTGCAGAACCCTTAACAGGTTTTGCTTCTACTCCTAAAATAGGGAAAACTGTGCTCCCTCCTTTTGTCACTTCGCTTAAATAAATCATAAAAGTAGCCAAACGATCCCCTTGAAAAATTTGTGATTCATCCAACTCTTTCAGAAGCTGAAAATTCATTAAAATTTTCTTGTTTGTTTGATTTGAATAATATTGTAATTTATAAATTTAATTATTTCTTTTGTCTAAGCTTTATATACTTTAGATTATTAACTTACTGGCATTAGGTTGTCTGTATGGGGAAAATAATAAGCCCCAGGGGTGTAACTTGCAACTTGTAAAATTTCTGCAGAGTTCTTATTTACGGTATTTAATCCTGTTATCATTTGCACTTTTATATTCACATGTTTGAATCTTGAGTTTGGCAAATCATCCCTGATCGGAGTGTTTGCGGAGGTCCTTGCAAAAGATTTTGTTGCAGAATTTTCATTTCCCTTACTGACTCCGGATACTTTAGATTGAATCATTTTTGGCTTTGCTTCTTCAATTATTTCTTTAATTTGATTTTCTGTAAGAACGTCATGAATTTGAATAACCAAGGGGTCTATGTTTAACTCTTCAATCTTTACGGGGCACAGTGTGTTGTACAAATGAGGTTTGTTGTAAAAACATTTTACTTGAATTGACGAATGAGTGTGTTTCTGTAAAATGTAAATAACAAATAGTTATCTTTGAAAGAAAGAAAACTTGATGTCACATCTTTCCATAATAATTATTACTGCATAACATAAAATATTATAGCAATTAATTGTAAAATGGAAGTAAAAAATAGTTATCTTTAAGAAAAATTGATGTCACATCTTTCCATAATAATGATTACTCCATAACATAAATTATTATAGCAATTAACAATGAGAAATTTTTAAATTTTTAAAAATAATTAAATTTAAATTCTTATTAAAAAATCCTGAAGTTAAATAAACAAGTACAAGTAAGTTAGTTTAAGGACCTTAAGAACTTCCCCTCTACAAAGGGCTTCAAATGCACTGATAATGGCTGGAGGATCATCCATTACATACAATTTCGGTTTAATTATTTCCGGAGTTCGATTGTGAAACTTGTCACTGTCAATGTTATCAAGATAATCCGTAAAGAAATAGGAAATGAAGCTTAAAGGGTCTTGTTCTTTTATTTTACTTGCCCTTTTTCTTCTTAAACTGACATCATGCTGTAATAGTTATCAAAAAAGAAACATTATGGGCAAGGGCGTACACAGGAATTGATTGGGGGGAACAATTTACATAGAATGTGTGGAAACCTATAGAAAATATTGTATTACTTACCATTCGAATAATCTCGTCAAGGAAATTCTTCTTTCGAGGCAATAAATTCATCATTTTAATTCCTTCATATAGAAAATCCAGAGCATGTGTATACATTTTTCTGTCATAAGCACAAATTCCAATTTCGTATAAATCAGTTGGATTTAAAGTGCTTTTAAAGAGAGGATTGGATTTTAAAAACTGTAAATGCAAATTAAAAGGTACAATACAGAATACGACTATACGACAGTTAGTTAACGTTGTATAAAAAATACTACTACTATATGAGGAAGTTTTTTATATCTTTAAATGTTACATGTTGAATTGACAACTGATACGTTTGCCTTAGACGAATCACGGCCATCATTGCTTCATCCAAATCGTCTTGATTTGGCAATCTCGCGTTTTCCCTGAATTTTTCCATATAATTGATAACTAGTAATGTTAATTTTGATTTCGAATGTTTTTCAGACAATTCTTTCATTATTAAAGGTATATCAACACTGTTTCGTCTTAACAAAAGATAAATTCTTATAGGATCTTGTAAATCTTGTAAATATTCCAATTGAAAATCTTCTGTCCCTGAGGAATTTACAGTGAAGCTTGGAAATAGCCCGTTATATTTTACAAGTCTGTAAAAGAAAAGTGTTTATGGAAAATCTCATTGGAATTAATTTTTCGATATGATTAAAGTACAAAAGTTTTCTTTTTTTTCTTATCTTTTCTGAGAGTGAGTCGAGAATCTTCGAGATTATTATGTAGCATTTATTACTTACAATTTATTTATGCTTTCCAGTTGAACATCATCTTGATGTTTTGTGAGCATTTTGAAAAGTTCGTGTTCATAGCGCATAAGACTTTCCAAATGATAAACTGAAGACACGTAATTTATTTCAGTGGCAATATTTTGAAGAATAACAAACGATAAGAAAAAAATTAGTTGAATAATATTATGTGTATCACCGAACATGATTTCGGAATTTATTGCTGATACGCTGTTTGAATGATTGAATCATCAATCACCAACAATTTATTCTAAAACTCTGTACGATTTTATTGTTTTTAGTTGTTACATATTCATTCCCAATAGACTGTAGATTTTGTTGATTCATTTCAATCATTTCATGATTTCTTGTACTACATTTGCATTTGTTGAGGATTCAGCTGCACGTTAAATTCAATTCAACCGAACAGATTATTATTATTCATGTAATCATGTATGTTCTTTTCCCAGTTACCACCAGATTATTTGAACAAATGTTTTATTTTTATGTGTATATTATTATGTGTTTCATTTGTACTTTCTTTTAATAAATTCATAATAGTTTACAATACAACAGATACTACTACTACTACACATAAAATTTCGTTTGTATTATCTTTTTTAGCTTAAGCTTATTAGTGTCTAAAAATCCAATAAATTATGCAGTTTATTTCAATTGTGTATACCAAGGGCGTATCTAGTTAAATTTGGGTTCAGATGTAAAATTAAGCAAATTCGTGACCTTTAACCAAAAAGTTTTAGGAACTAACCCCTTTCCTCCGGTATCTGCAGGAGAGGGCTCAAGTCCGGTGAGCCCTTAATGAAATACTCCCCTGATCAACATGTACAACAACGGCCGACTTGTAATTAATTACGGGGGGCTGAAAGCCCAAAAAACTTAACAATTGGCGGCCGAAGGCCCCAAATTTTGTCTGATAACCCCTTTTTCCGGAATTTGTGGGGGGGCCGGTGAGCCCATACGTAGACACGCCCTTGTGTGCTTTAAATAGTCATCATGCAATAATGACTGCGTAATTTTTAACCATGATTCACGATAGCAAATCCAGATAGAGATGAAGTTCCACTATCTTGTGAAACTGTTGACAATTTAGGGTCAATGCAAAATGCAAACCAGACGGAATGTTTTTACAGTAGAAAATAAGGTCATAGTCATATGCTTAGATAACATGTTTATTGAAAAGATTGTTCAATGATAGGTAGATAAGATTAAGTGGTATTAGTTAACCATGTGCGAATTCTTTTTGGCTTTATTCCAAACTCGGAAGTTAGAGCAGCAAGAAAACGTTCCCGCACTGAGTGCTTTCCTATCACAATCTTCACAATTACAAATTACCATCATGAGGAATTTGAGGACTTGTATGTGTCTCTTACAGGTTACTTTATTTGTATCCTTATTAAGAAATACACAGAGCAGTTTTTCCGTTGATTCAGATTCAGTACTTATCCAGGAAAACTTAGCCAATTTTAAGAAATTCATAGCAGACATTCGCAGTCCGCCGGTATTTGACCAAAGTGAAGATCTTCGTGCTGATGTTTTAGTGACCATTAAAAATGGTACATTACAAGGAAAAACAGCACTTACAGGGATCGGGGGAAAGAGATTTTACTCTTATACAAAAGTACCTTATGCGAAAGCTCCAGTGGGAGAATTAAGATTTGAGGTGGGCTTCTAATACACTTAAGTACTTAATAAGTAATTCAAATTTCATTAATAATTATATGGGAAAATACAAAATGCTTAAATGAATGTAATTTAGCCACCCCAACCGCCTGAAGGCTGGGGAGACAGAATCTACAACGCCAGGGTCAATTCTCCAGCATGTGCTCAATTTTTTACAGCGATCTCCCTTCCATACTCGGAAGATTGTCTCTTCTTAAATATTCACACACCGAGACCTGGAAACTCAACAAGAGAAAAATTGCTTCCAGTAATGGTTTTCATTCACGGCGGAGCCTTTGGTAAATAATTCGTCCTTGTATTTGAATGTCCATATCATTTTTTAGAAAGACCGTATACAAACAAATGGGAATATATATTAACAAATTAACACATGTAATTACTACTGTGCATAGTTTTGGGAGAGGCGTCTTTATACGGTGCTGAGAAACTTATGAAAACTGATAATGAAGTCATTTTTATTGCAATGCAATATAGATTAGGAGCCTTTGGTAATTAACAATTAAATTACAAATCTACCTCTACTCGACCTCTACTACAAATAGTTACATTTCTTTAAAATTATATTACATATACAAATCTATATAATTTCTGAAGGGTTCATGTCAACTGGAAACAGCGTTCTGCCCGGAAACATGGGAATGAAGGTATAAAATGAGATAAATGTCCAAAAAAATTGGGACACTGTTTTATTTAATTTATATACGTAGCAGACACAACAAAAAATTTAAATCTCTCTCTTTTCTTGTTTCAAAAAGGACCAAGTTCAAGCCCTTCGGTGGATCCAAGAAAACATAGAGGCTTTTGGGGGCGATAAAAATAAAGTAACGGTTTTTGGAGAGAGTGCAGGTGCTGGGAGTTCAATCTACATGCTTATCTCGCCCTTAGCTAAAGGTCGCAATTTTTCATGATATCACACTTTACATAAAATCACCGCACGTACAGAATTTACGGCAATGGAGTTTAAAACTTTGACAAATCAATGTATTTATAATGATAAGGGTAACAACAATGTCATTCTTTTACTGTACATAGGACTATTCAGTAAAGTGATTGCGATGAGTGGCACAGCTATCGCGGAATGGGCTATAGATAGAAATCCATTGAAGTCAACTCAACGTCTTGCGGGTCAGTTGGGATGTCCGAATGATACAAGCACGACAGAACTCGTACTTTGCATGAAACGGGCTCCAATGATGAAAATTGCGTATTTTGGTACTATCAATTCGGTTCGTTGTTTAAAATGATTGACTAGAAAAAAACTAGAGTGTATTTGAAGTATAGGTATACATTAAAAGACAAGTAATTTGTTAATTAGATCGAGGACATGGGTTCATTGAGGGTAGAACTTCCTGGGAGCTCACCAGTGATTGAAGGCGATGTCCCTGGAGCTTTTTTAACTGATGACCCTCTGAAATTATTATCCGAAGGACCTTTACCAAATGTTCCAGTCATGATGGGTGCAGTACAAAACGAAGGAACCCTGCCTATAGCTGGATTTTATTTTCTCACACTTGAACGATTTAATTATATCCGTGACCCTATTTACATGAGAGAGCAACTATTGGGAGATTTAATGGCCGCATATGGAGTTGATGACCATCGTGGTGGCAGTGTTTTATCACAATCGGTTGCTCTTGCATTTTTACCTGATTCGGATCGTACAGACTTTGATGAAATGGTTTATCAGTTAATTGATGTAAGCGTAAGCCTTTAATAACTACTATGAGCCATATATGTTAAAACAAATATTATTGGAATGACATTGACAGATTCAGTAATTTAATGGAGAGAAACTGATTATTTTTATAAATAGTTGCTTAGTGTTCTGTTCATGAAAGCCCCAATCGGAAGAACTGTTGAAATTCTGAGTCGAAGAATTCCGAGCAACGTTTATTTGTATTCTTTCGAACATTACGGCACGAGTAGTTTGTATCATCTTTTGGCTGGTGGTGCGCCCATTATTATTCCTGGTTCCAGATTTCCAAACATCCGACCAGGGATCATGCATGCAGATGATTTGATGTACATGTTTCCCTTCCCTCTTATTCAAAATGCCGCTGATAGAGATTTCGGCAAAATATTTTGCGAATTATGGACAAACTTTGCGACTTACGGGTAAATTACTAACTAGAGGTCAGAATTCTTGATGAAATTTTAATTTCATGTCTAAAATAGGGAATTTATATTGCGCGTGAACAATTTTAGAACACCTACACCACAAAGAACTGCAAGATACCCTCTCTGGCCACCATTTACAATTGCTACTCAAAATTATTTGCAACTCAAACTGAAATCCGAAGTTAAATCGGTTTACAGTAAATCCTGGCGTCAGGGTGTGCCGCAATGAGATTCAAATCAGACGGGATATATAGGAATGCAATGGAGCAAATCGACATTCTCAATAATTAAAGGTTTGCTGAATTAGGTAATGGTTACTTTTACTTAATTAATTTTAATTCTGTAATTTACAAGATCACATTTTCGTCCTTATGATCAAACGATGCTTTTTTACACTAGTACCGTAGTGAATTCTCTCCTACTGTAATTAGAATTTTGAAATGTTTGGAAAAAATTGTATGCAAATAAAAGAAAATGATTCTTCCGATTGTTTCTTTGTTTTTGTTAATTTTGAAAGCTGCAGGTGATAGATTTGGTTTATTGGTTGTAAGTAAACATCTTTTCTTCATACTAAAAGTATTTTTGCATTAACACAATAAATTTTGTTAGCAATGCGAAATAAATAAAATTTCGAGGCATATGAAAAGTACATAATATTACATAATAGGCAAAATAAAATAAAATGCTGAGTATAAATTAGGTTAGTAGTAGACAGCATACAATACACTTGTTAATTCATTTTAGTCCAGTTCCAGTTGAGTTTCTTCAAGTTCGTAATTCATTTTGTGGGAATATCCGAAGAAGTCAATTACGATTGTAATATCACCGAATTCATTTGACAGATTAACGTATTTCGTTGGAACGACTTCATTCTTGTGAAGGGTCAATCCTTTGTGATTGAAACAAAACTTCGTCAATTCTTTGATCTTTTTTGCAGAACAATAAATGATTGTTACACTTTTGAGAATAGGAAGTCTCAGCATTGGCAAAACAGGATGATCCTCCACATGCTGCAAGTTTTGTTCAACAGTCAAATGTTCCAAACTCAGCAAATTATTTGCAATCCAAGTTTTCTGTGCAGGTTTCATTGGCAGACGCAACTCAAGCGATATCAAAGAAACTGGCAAAAAATGAACATTTTTCAAGACGCTCCAAACGCTTTCAATCGTTAACTCTTCAAGAACAACGAAATTTTTCAAAAAACTACAATCAAAACCGTCCTCCAAGTAATCAGTCTTCAACCTTAGCTTTCTCAAAGAAAATCTGTTGTTGTGCGCTAATTCTGATAAATCCATTCCCTTTGTTACCCAAAAAGGAGTCTCACTTAAATCCAAGTCAGCAATTTTCAAATTAAAGAGCCCTTTGAGGATGTCAATATCTGCAGGCAACAAAGGAAATATTCTTAAGAGATTTAAAGTCAAGAACAAGAAAAATCTAAAAAAAAGTAAGCTGAAAATTATCGTTTTGCCTACTGAAATAATTTTTCCAGCAAAGAGCTTTGAGTAAAATAAATTTTTCAATTACCGAGGCTAAATTTTGGATCAATCCAATCCACGGTGGATTCCAAAGGTGCGAATTGTATTTTCAGCTCTGTCAACGGAAGTTCCATCAACGCATTCTTTAATTTGGCGATTGCCTTGTCTGAGGAAGCACGAATAAGAACTCCACGACGGCTGGATTCGTTAATGGAATAAAATTCCGCGGGGGACCGTTTACTATCCACTGATAATTCATGATTCATTGTCACTTTCCTCAATGACTTCCTGTTTGTCGCAATGAATTGATGGATATCGACGTACAATTTGTGGTAAACTTGAAGTTTTGTCCGATTCGGAACACGGCAAATGAAACTCAGTGAGACAAGACACGGAAATCGTTTGAATTTAATGGGCTCAATTGTGTTTGTGAAAAGGGGTGTAGGCTGAGTGCACAAAAGCTAAAAACAACAAACAAACAAATTGACAATTTAAATTTTGAATTATTTTGTCATGTAATTTAGTACCTAAACCTAATATACCTTAAGAATCAATGATTTTCCTTCATAAACAATTATCATGAACATAAAATAATGATTTTTTTTGTTCTACCTCAAGTGATGTTATATTTTTCCAAGGTAGATATCTGATACTTTCAAAAAGTCTATCAAGTCCTTTTTTCTCTACATTTTCCAAGCGAAATGATTTTAAGTGAGAACATCCACCCAAAAGTCTTTTAATATTATATGTTTCAGTCCCCTCGTTAACTTCCAAGTCTCGGATCTTCTTTAGAGAACTTTTGCGAATCGCAAGCGGAGTGCGAAGTGGGCCGACCTTTAAGCCAGTTTCTTTTGGAAACATGGCCCTAATATTCATATTCTCTATAGTCCCGTCATTCAAGCTAATTTTCCTTGATGTAGAGACGCTCTCGTCACTTCTTACTCCAGAATAAGAATCCATCGTCCCTTATACTAATGACTAATCTGCACAATCAAAATCAAAATAACATTTCTATTACATAATAGTGCCATGATTTAAAAAGCGAAATAATTTATCCTAAAATATGTATTATATAATAATAATTACTTGAAATTAAGTTAGTTAATTGTTACGAATAAGTGAAATAATATTAATTCATTGTAAAAAATATACTGCATTCATTCTACCGTGTCAATTGGGCAAATATTTGATGAAATATCGATTACTCATTTAGTAAAATGAAAATTCCTTCTTCCGATAACCTTTTCAATATAAATTACCCATTAATTATTCAAATATGATGAAGATTAAAAATGTTCTTTAGGATATGAAAGATTACGCCGCTGAGTGACAAGCAAAAAAAGTCAAATGGAACGGAAATACTTTTACATTTTATATTTTTACAACACATGTCAAGGAAACAAACTACCTGCTATTATAGTGAATAATTTTTTCTTCAATGGTTTATCATTTGATTAAAATAGCCCTATAAATGGAATGTTATGTATTGTTAGGCCGCCGTAACTAGGAGCACTGACGTCACGTCTTCATGATCGTCGAGGAAATGAAATACCCCAATAACATACTTCATTGAAACAAAACTTCAAGCTATTACCACTAAAAGTGCTTTTACAGTGTGGAGGCTTATCTAAACCTTATATTAGCAATATTAGCCCGATCGGCTAAAATTGGGCAATATTAGCCAGATCGGCTAAAATTGGGCAATATTAGCCAGATCGGCTAAAATTGGGCAATATTAACCAGATCGGCTAAAATTGGGCAATATTTAGATTGGCTAAAATTGGGCAATATTGGCCAGATCGGCTAACATTTCGGCGATATTAGATAGATTGGCTAAAATTGGGCAAAATTAGCCAGAATGGCTAACATTTCGGCGATATTAGATAGATTGGCTAAAATTGGGCAATATTGGCCAGATCGGCTAACATTTCGGCGATATTAGATAGATTGGCTAAAATTGGGCAATATTACCCAGATTCGCTAACATTTCGGCGATATTAGATAGATTGGCTAAAATTGGGCAATATTAGCCAGATCGGCTAACATTTCGGCGATATTAGATAGATTGGCTAAAATTGGGCAATATTAGCCAGATTCGCTAAAATTGGGAATATTAGACACATTGGCTAAACTTGGGCAATATTACCCAGATTCGCTTTCGCTACAACTGGGCAAAATTCTGTCCATGTTGGTGCACTGTTGCCAATTCTGGCTATAGTCGATTAAAATTAAATAGAGCCCTGGGGGAAAAAGTTTCATTATGAAATTGGAAACAGGAATATTTAGAGTGTTTAATGTGAACCTTTTTCGTACATGTCCATATCGGAATCTGGAAATGAGGGATAAACCAATTCATTCGCTTCTTCTTCACCACTTTTATCTGAACCTTCGACTTCGCTTTTCAACTATTGAATTTTGGCATACCATTTATCAATAAATCTTTAAAAATAAATTTTCATTTCTGAAAGTCTTTTATTTTGATTACGTCTGTGTGATGAACATTTGCACCATACATCATGAGATAGAGATAATCTTGAGATAATTTTTTAACGATCCTTTTAACTGTACCGAGACTGATACCAAGAGGTTCTGCAATCATTTCATTTAGATTCACAAATATAAAATATCTATCCTTTTTTCCAGACATGTATTAGAATTACTAAATAAAGCTACTTCTCTTCCTCAAAAAAGATTTTATTAGTTAAATTGCCATTTAGCATTATACATCGAAGTTGCAAATACTTTATTGGCAACATTATTATGTTTACCTTTATTAGCAAATTAAAATGTCATTGGTAAAGAACTTATTTTTTTGGAATGCTTAATTTGAAATTCACAATATTTTAATCGCAATACATTTGACAAATCTAAAAAAGTAGATTTTTTTGTATTCTCGCGGGTAATTGCTTGCAATTGTTGTTGTTCCTAACTTATATCTGGCTAATCTGCCCAGTATTAGCCAATCTGGCTAATTCTGCCCAGTATTAGCCAATCTAGCTAATTCTGCCCAGTGCCCAGTATTAGCCAATCTGGCTAATTCTGTCCGGTATTAGCCAGTCTGACTAATTCTGTTCAGTATTAGCCAGTCTGGCTAATTCTGTCAAGTATTAGCCAATCTGGCTAATTTTGTCGAGTATTAGCTGATCTGGCTAATATTGCCCAATTTTAACCAATCTGACTAATATTGCCCAATTTTAACCAATCTGACGAATATTGCCCAATTTTATCCAATCTGGCTAATTCTGTTCAGTATTAGCCAATCTGGCTAATTTTGCCCAGTTGTAGCGAATCTGGGTAATATTGCCCAAGTTTAGCCGATCTG